>CALYKY020000245.1:80000-92500 GCA_944739405.2 Euclidia mi
GCCGGTGCCTATGCCTACACGCCTGGGTCCAGCAGTGGCAGTCTTCCCCGCAGAGGACCAGAGGGAAACCATTAAGACCGCTGAAGAAACAAAGAAGGTGCTGAGAGCGAGCGTCGATCCTGCTGCACAAGGCTTCCGGGTGCATGGCGTCCGGAAGATGGGAGGGGCGGGGCTCATCGTAGAGACCCCGTCGGAAGAAGACGCGCGCCTGTTGAGAGCGGCGGTACCAGCAACGCTGAGGGTTACGGAACCGCGAGAACACCAGCCACTCATCTCCTTATCGGGAGTAGACGCGGACCTCAAGCCTAACGAGATACTCGCCCACCTCCATGAACAAAATCTAAAGGACATGCCCATTGAAGAGGTTACTAAACAAATCCGACCACTGTTCAACAGAAATAGACGAAATAACAGGAAAATGTGGATATGCGAGTGCGCACCAGCGCTGCGTGAGAAGCTCGTCGAGCGTGGGCGAGTATACGTCGGATGGGATGTGGTAGAGGTCAATGACCACATCGAAGTTACCTGCTGCCGCCGCTGTCAAATGTTCGGGCACCCCGACAAATATTGCCGCTCCAAAACTATGACGTGCGGGAACTGCGGGGAGGACGGGCACAAGAACTCCGAATGTCAGGCGAAGCACTCGACGTGTGCGACGTGTAAAAAGCTGGGGCGCAAAGGCGCCGACCATAAGACCAACGCGCGGGACTGCCCGGCCAGACGCCACGCCGAGGGCCGTAAATTAGCGACTACTGATTATGGCCACCATTAAAATTGGACAGCTCAACCTGCAGGGATCGGCGGTGGCAACAGCGGAGCTGCCCTCCATAGCGGGGGGAATGGGGCTGGATGCGGTTCTTGTCCAAGAACCGCATTCCATGCCTCACCTCACCACCGCCGCCGGTCCAATCTGGATTTCTGCCGGCGATGACAACAGCTCGACACAACATCACCCCAAGGCCGGACTACTACTGCTTCGCCGTGACATTCCGTGCGCCCTACTTACGCACCTCAGCAATAGCCACTGCACCGTGTGCCACCTAGACCTGAGCCCGCACACCTCTGCAACACCGGACGCGTCGCTGTATCTTGTCAGCGCCTACTTCCAGTACTCGGATGACATCGCCATTCACCTACATCACCTAAATATGGTACTGGACGCCCTGCGAGGTCACCGAGTGCTGATAGGCGCTGACACAAATGCACACTCACCAATGTGGCACTGTAGCCCACGGAACTACCAAGGAAGAGGTAGCGACGTGAACCATAGGAGACGTCAGATGGAAGACTTCATCGTTGGCCGTGGCCTCATCATCAACAACACAGAGGACCAACCCCACACCTTCTCCACGGTCAACGGTGAGTCTAACATAGACTTGACACTGACAACAAGAGGTGTCACGTTAATAAATTGGAAGGTCCACGAATTTGTCAGCACCAGCGACCACAGGCTGATAACTTACGGATTGGGTGGCACACGGTCTACGTCTACATCTACAGCCGCGGAACCGCTGGGGGAGCCGAGGAGGTTCCGCGAGCGCGGCGTGGACTGGGGACGCTTTCAGACTGTGATCCACGAACGTGTGGGACGTATTGACTGGAGGAAGCCTGCGAGTGTGATTAGCAAGGTTTTTACAGACATGATTGCCAGGACTGCGACTGAGTGTTTGGGTGAATGTAGTAATAGTAAGAAAGTTAAGGGATACGAGTGGTGGTCTCCAGCACTGGAGACTGCACGGAAGAAAGTCAATAAAGCGAGAAAAGTATGGCAGACAGCTCGAAAAAGAGGTATGGGGGTGTTTGAGGAGATTGCGCGTAAGGATTTTCACGAGCGCCGCAATAGCTACAGGGCCCTGATGGGGAAGGCGCAGACCGATTTCTTCCGGGGACTTGCTGGCGACGGTAACCGGGACCCTTGGGGACTGGCATACCGGGTGGCTAGTGGGCGGGCGAGACCGCCCCCCAACGTCATCAACGGCACCAGGTTCTCGGAGGGATTTGCCGGGGACGCGCGGACCGCCATGGGGGTTCTAGTCAAGGCCCTCTGCCCAGACGACGACCCCAGCGCGGATAGCGCTTACCACCGCAAGGTGCGCCTATTGGCGGCCTGCGCGCCCTCGGGTCGTGACGCGCCCCCCCCATCATTGAATGTGGTGGGAAATATAGTCAGGGACTTACCCAACACGGCACCCGGTATCGATGGGATCACCGCCCGCATAGTGAAACATGTGTGGCACGTAGCTTCCTCCGAGCTAACGCGTATTTTCGGCCTCTGCGTTGAGGAGGGCACCTTTCCAGATACGTGGAAGGACGGCCGGCTCATTGTCCTGCCGAAAGGCAACGGCAAACCGCTGACCGATCCTAAAGCGTATCGCCCTATCACGCTCCTTTCGGTCCTAGGTAAGATCTTGGAACGGGTCATGCTCCAGTGCGCACCTTCCATCTCGCGCAACATCTCGACCTGCCAGCACGGTTTCTCTCGAGGTCGCTCAACGTTATCTGCACTACGATCCCTTCAGGACGTAGTTGCCTCCAGCCAGGCTAAATACGTCCAGGCATTATTCCTGGACATCTCAGGCGCCTTTGACAACGCGTGGTGGCCCATGATCCTGCTGAAGGCGAAGCAAGGCGGGTGCCCGCCCAACATCTATCGGATGTTGGTCGGCTATTTTACCAACCGCCGGGCTGGTCTCTTCGTCGGCAGTGGGGTTGTGTGGAAGCCACTGACTATGGGCTGCCCGCAGGGCTCAGTTTTGGGACCCTCTCTGTGGAACCTACTCATGGACGATTTGTTTCGGTTACCATACCCAGACGGAGTTCAACTTGTCGCGTACGCCGATGATGTTACAGTCCTCATTGAGTCTAAATCTCGCGCCGGCATCGAGGCTTCAGCCTCATGCGCCATGGACCTCATTAGCCAGTGGGGCCAGCGGAACCGGCTAGGCTTCTCCCCCTCAAAGTCATACTCTATGACATTGAAGGGGAAGATGCCTGGCCGCCCGCCGACCATCAGACTCAATGGGACCTCAGTCAAGAGCGTGCAGTCGACAAAGGTTCTGGGTGTGGTAATCGACTCAAGCATGTCCTTCAGGGAACATGCAGAGTCCATAGGGGAACGTGCCGCAGCAGCATTCGGAAAGATGTCGCGAATATCCGCCTCCTCCTGGGGTGTGCGTTATAGGGCCCTCAAGGTCCTATATCGCGGCACCTATGCCGCGATACTGACGTACGCCGCGGGGTGTTGGTGGAAACGAACGACCACGTTCATGGTTAGAAGCGTGTTGTTAAGGACGCAAAGACCTGCGCTGATTCTGCTAACTAAGGCCTATAGGTCCGTTAGCACCGCGGCTCTCCCCGTATTAGCGGGAGTGCTACCAGCTGACCTCGAGGTAAGCCGGGCAGGCAGGATCGATGATTGTCGACACCTAGCCAGAGACGACTTTAGGGCCGAGAGCAGACAAATTTCGCAGGAGGCTGTTGCCGCATGGCAACAGAGATGGGAAGGTGAGGAGAAGGGTAGGGAGCTCTATCGGTTCTTCCCGGACGTGGCGGCCCGACTCAAGTATACTTGGGTCGAGCCGGACTATCAAGTCTCGCAAGTTTTGACAGGTCACGGATGTTTTAGAAAGAGATTGTATGACATGAAGCTGAGTGAGGAAAGCGTGTGCTATTGCGGCGAAGAGGACGAATGTTTGGACCACATTTTGTGGCGATGCCCCCTTTACGAGGATATTAGAAAAGAGATGATGGATGGGATCACCAGTCCAGAGGGCCCTCCTTTTTACGCCGAGCTCGTGAACTCCGAGGCGAACTTTCGGCGGTTGAGAAACTTCGCGCATCATTGGTACAGGACGAGGAGAAGCCTCGAGGAGGAGAATCGGACCCAGGCCGACGACGAAGCTGTGAATGTGTCGACAGCTGTACTAACAGCGCCTAGCCTACTCGCATAGTAGAGCCGCCCCTGAATGGGGAGAGTGGCAAAGGGACGTAATTTGTAGGGAGTTTACAACGGGCGCGCGGGAAAGAGCATACAGCAAGTACCGCGCGTCTCTCCCATGATTCGGTCCATATACCCATATGGGTGGTGGGACCATGAGGTGGAGGAGGGAATGTCCCTATCTACTATCTAGCGAAACCACAGCCAAGGGAACGGGCTTGGGAGAATCAGCGGGGAAAGAAGACCCTGTTGAGCTTGACTCTAGTCTGGCATTGTAAGGAGACATGAGAGGTGTAGCATAAGTGGGAGGCGGTTCGCCGTCGACGCTGAAAAACCACTACTTTCATTGTTTCATTACTTACTCGGTTGGGCGGAAGCGGTGCGCGGTCGATAATATCGGCGAGCGCACGGTGTTTCGTTCCAAGCGTGCAGAGTGGTGACGTGGCGGAAACGCTCGTTGCCGTACAACTCCCGCGTGATCCGGTTCGAGGACACTGCCAGGCGGGTAGTTTGACTGGGGCGGTACATCTGTCAAAGAATAACGCAGGTGTCCTAAGGCCAGCTCAGCGAGGACAGAAACCTCGCGTGGAGCAAAAGGGCAAAAGCTGGCTTGATCCAGATGTTCAGTACGCATAGGGACTGCGAAAGCACGGCCTATCGATCCTTTAGTATAAAGAGTTTTTAGCAAGAGGTGCCAGAAAAGTTACCACAGGGATAACTGGCTTGTGGCAGCCAAGCGTTCATAGCGACGTTGCTTTTTGATCCTTCGATGTCGGCTCTTCCTATCATTGCGAAGCAAAATTCGCCAAGCGTTGGATTGTTCACCCATCAAAAGGGAACGTGAGCTGGGTTTAGACCGTCGTGAGACAGGTTAGTTTTACCCTACTGATGGCTTGTCGTTGCGATAGTAATACTGCTCAGTACGAGAGGAACCGCAGTTTCGGACATTTGGTTCATGCACTCGGCCGAGCGGCCGGTGGTGCGAAGCTACCATCCGCGGGATTATGCCTGAACGCCTCTAAGGCCGAAGCCAGCCTAGCCGAATCCGGCAAGGATATGCTCACTGTGGAGCCCCGAGAGTCGGGAGGCTCTAAACAATGTGACTTTACTAGTCGCGCTTCACTCCGTGAGGTGCGACGTCGAAGCCCATTTGGATCGCAGAGATCGATGCTGTCCGTTTAACGCGTGCATCACGGCTCTGAAGGTCCGAATCTACCTCAGTTCGATGTCGGGGCTCGGAATAGTCTGTAGACGACTTCCGTTCCTGGCGGGGTGTTGTGCTCGGTAGAGCAGCGTCGTGCTGCGATCTGTTGAGACTCAGCCCTACGCCAGGTGATTCGTCCGAGGACGATGATATAATAATATCGCGTGCATATATATATTGTACACTTGGTGTACTTTATATGTTGTGCTTGTTGTGCACACACGGGATATACTTTTGCTTCGTCGTTAATACACGAACTACGCGCGATCGTACTCTGTTAAAACTGTCCAAGTTTCGTTTGACAGAAATTAATACACGAACAACTACTGTCTTACGCGCTGAAATTAATACACGAACTACGCTCGTTAGCCGCTGTTACAACTTTATACTACCCTGGGACTTGGAAAAATCCACTATGAAAGAAAATCAACCACTTGAGAATAAACACATCACATCGTCAATATAGACGAAAAATTTACACACATCATACCTGCATCTTGACCCGTTAATACGTACAAGCTTGTAATAAATATGATTATAAGTCATCTTTACCAAATAATATCAACACATTGTACAACTCTTAACACAAACTTTAGTACTATTTCTGAGCCATATGTAACTGTATTTCACCTAATACATGATACTTATTATAGGTACTTATTTACGACACACACAATATAAAAAGTCAGTTACACATACAATATAGGTACATACGTTCTTAAACACAACGACACAATTCCAAAGTCACAATATTTTTTGCACCTAAATATATTACCACCAACGGCAACTGAGATTTTGTTACAAAAAAAAAAAGATTTTAAAAAAGAAAAATAGAGTTCGATATTTTTTGCGCCTACCAAGACAAATTCGCGCGAACAAAATAAATAGGTATGGCACAGAAATTAAATAAAGAAAATAAAAATAATTAGATCGACGCCACGATGAAAAATCACGAAATTTTTGCACCTACCAAGAGATATTCGCTCGACAAAATAAAAAAAAAAAAATTAAAAAAAGAGTAAAAAAAAAATTTCAATATAAAGTACCTGTCAAATTTTATTCGTGATCCCTACACGCCGACATGCCGCTGGCTGGTGATACATAGGTGTAATTTACTGATTTCAGCAAAAACATTCCCCAAACATCCACATGTCATCCCCGAGTAATTCATCTATAAAAGAAAAAACAACAGTCATTTTAGAAATCTTATTATGTCAGCTAAATCATATAAAAGCCAAATAAAACACTCCTAGTAATTTTTATTATGTTCAGAAAACGTGCATACTGCAAACTTTACTAATATTTATGTCATTATTTCAGGTACGTTCGGGCGCCGGTCGGGACTCATATACTGATTGAATCCAGCGCCAGTTTGTTACATACAGTAAGAAATCAATGATTATACAAGTGCCATAGTAACAAGAAAAAATCACAGGTATTCAATAAAACAGACCAAGTAATTTTTATTGAGATCAAAAAACGTGCCATATACTGATTTCACACATATTTGTTTCATTGTTACAGAGCTGCTTGGGCGCCGCGCGGGAACAATATACTGATATGACTTGGCGTCAAATACTCACATATATAAGGAAAAGTAAAAAAAAAGTTTATAAATATTCAAATAAAATGATGATATATCGTCAATATAAGCAAAAGTAACCCTTACTGTTTTCATAAAACTTGGATTTTTAATAATTTTACACATCTAATTTGCTAAAAAGAGAGAAAAAATACATAATTCATATAGGTTAAAAATGCTTCCAACAAGAAGTATGATACTTCAATAAGACAGAAAAAGTAGGTTTTATTGTGTCTAAAAAGTTTGGTCGGTATAGCTCCAAAGAGTTTAGATAATGTAGTCGGTCAGATGTTCCTACTTGAAAAAGTATAAAACAATCAAAAGAGTTTCTATTATGTATGAAAAATGTTCAGGTGTAGGAGCCGGTCGACGCAATGTCGCCATTGTTCCTTTGTTATAATTGTGCAAGAAAGTCGCTAATGACTGAATGGACCTAGGAGCATTGTGACGGGCTCACAATTCTTATATAGTGTTAGTTTTGAAACATATTCTGTTCGCAGGTGTGCATCTGCTTGGGCGCCGCCGCCAGTACTTAGTTACTTGGAAGCGTTTGTAATCAGTCGTAGGTTTGTAGTACAAATGGCTAATTTTGGAGAGAATGCTTGCTATTTTGATATATAATTGCTATTTACTAAGAGGGATATTGGATTGTATAGGAAGTGTCTTTTATTACAGTTTGTACTAAGAGAATATTGCATCTGCTTGAGCGTCGCCTTGTATAAGTTACTAGAGGGTATGGAAGTGTCTTAGAATTGCTTTGAATTACTGTATTATAGAGAGAATGTCTGTTAGTTTCTCATATATAGGTGTTTGCTTCACTGCATCTGCTTGGGCGTCGCTGTGTATAAGTTACTAAGGAAGGTGTTGGTTTGTACTAGAAATGGTGCTATTTTCATACATCATTGCTAGTTACTAAGGGAGATGTTGGTTTGCATAGGAAGTGTCTTTTATTATTGTTTGTAGTAAGAGAACATTGAATTTGCTTGGGCGTCTGCCTATAAGTTACTAGGAGGCGGTGGAATCAGTAGCAAGTTTGTACTGGAGATGGCTTGTAATTGATATTTGCTTGCTTTTTGGAGTATCATATATAGTGCTTTTGAAGAACCGTCTGCATCTGCTTGGGCGTCGCTTCAAGTTACTAAGGGATTTTGACGCATATTAGTTAGTTACTAAGGGCGGTGTTGGCTTGTATGTGTGCCTATAAACTACTTGGGGGTGTCGGTTTGTATAGAGAGAATGACTGTATTACTTGTAGCTAGTTACTATGGGCGGTGTTCGCTTGTATAAGCTTGTACTGTTGCTATTCTGTAGCTAGTTAGTATGGGCTGCATCTGCTTGTGCGTCTGGTGTCGGTACATACACATATACACACCAACACACCACAGGACGACACAACACTACACTACACGACCACACCAACGTGCGCGATGCGCGCGTCGCGGCACCGCACCACCGCACCACCGCACCACCGCACCACCGCACCGCAAGCTAAGTGTACAACAAGCAACAAGCACTACACTACACAGTCATAGTACTAATAGTGGGCTGGGGTGGGCCGTGGATAGTGAACCATCCAAGTACCCCAGACACAGTAAGTGAACGTAAACAGGTAGGTAGACCTGTACCTATATACCTACCGTGTGAAGTGTGTTCTGTCAATGTATGTTGACATTGACGTTTAATCATTCATAAAAATATTATATATTATATATAATACACCTACCTTTAATCTCTGCACTACCCTAAGGTAGACTGGCGGAAAATGCCTAAGGCATTAAGTCCACCTTGTATACGCATTGTGTATATGAAGTTTTAAAATAAATAAATAATACGCCAAATGTAACACTCCTGCATGCGCGCTTATTGCTTAAAAATTGCTAAATACGTATAATGTTTTTATTTTGGGTTAACCCTTTGAACGCCGACTGACCCACCGGTGACTCCAAACATAGGTACATTTTTAATTATATTTCATGTATGTTTTACTGTGTCAACTTTTTTTTATATTTGTTGTTAGATCAAATTTATACTAAGCAACTTATTAGGTTATGTTAGGTTCCCTTGTGACCCTGCACCCAAAAATAGGAGCCCTGCGAAGCAGGGCTCCGTCAACTTAGCTTATAAGAGTATGTTATGCTAAAACGAATTTGCTAACTGGAAAGCTGTTTTCACAAATGTTTATTATTTTCTTCTGCCAAACGAAAATTTATGAAAACTTGTTTTTTGCCCATAAATTCAGTTTTACTTTTGGTAACTGAATTTGATGGATAAGAAATTGAAAATGGGCATCAGATTCTATTTGGAATGGTTTTTGTATGAAAAATAAATAATATATGAACTTGTTTACTAACCCAACCTAACCTAACCTAACCTAACCTAACCTAACCTAACCAAACCTAACCTAACCTAACCTAACCTAACCTAACCTAACCTAACCTGACCTAACCTAACCTGACCTAACCTCTAACCTAACCTAACCTAACCTAACCTAACCTAACCTAACCAAACCTAACCTAACCTAACCTAACCTAACCTAACCTAACCTAACCTAACCTAACCTAACCTAACCTAACCTAACCTAACCTAACCTAACCTCAAAGCTAAGCTAACCTAACCTAACCTAACGTAACCTAACGTAACGTAACCTAACCTAACCTAACCTAACCTAACCTAACCTAACCTTAAACCTAACCTCACTAAATGTAACCTAATCGAACCTAACCTAAACCTAAACAATTTTTAACTGACTTGTGTAATTTATTCGCTACCTTAACACTTTTTTTTTTGATCGTTCGAGGATGTAATTGTCGCCAAAATATTTAATCGTTCTAATATTAGTTGCAAATACTTGGCCGCCTCTTACGTTGTCAGCAATTTTTTTTTTTTTTGCTTTTTTTCTTGCGATTTGACACGTTCACTGTAGGTAGGTAAGTATGTGTATAATGTACATTTCTTTTTTTTTCCCCATTGGAATTGGGGTGATATTTGTTCACACGTAATAATATATTCATACTTATCATTTGATACGTCATAATATCAAATGACGTCAACCGCTGCCCCCTCCCCGTCACCCCCTGCACCCCTGCAACCCCCGCCTCCACCCCATCCTTGCCCCGTACACCGCCTGTATGTACGAAGTACTGAATAGATTGTAACGATGTGAGCAGAAAAAAAAATATAATTACATAACTCTAATCCCGAAATCCCGTCAAAATCCAGCTCAACCCCCTGTACGACGGATCGCTCCTTAAAAACACATCAACCCCGTAACATTCTAAAACCGTTCCAATACAAGCCCCCACTCCCTCCTCATCCCCCCTCTTCCCCTGCCCCTCTCCCTCGGGACCCTGCTCGATTAACCCTCACCCGCTCGCCAATTTCAACCGAAAAATTTGCCAAACTTCAAAAAAAAATTTTTTTTTTTTTTCCTTTTACTCTGATTAACCCTGCGAATGGCGACGCGCCGCGGCGCGCTGCGCGCCGTAGGGTTAGGCGTTGGAACGTCGCATAAGTGTAGTGCGACGAGACGGCGCGCGGCGCGCGGCGGCGAGGCGTTTGACGATGAGATTCGTTTATCAGAGTCAAAGGCATCGGGCGCGCGCGCGGCGCACGCGCTTATATCGTCGTGCGAGAGTTTTCAAAGTGTTTGGTGTTTTTGAAGAATTGTAGTGAGCGTCGTGTGTGCTGCTGGTGTGTGCGTTGTTCATACAGTTTTTTATTATAATACCAACACATGTCCGTTAAACGGTGTGGATCGACGGATCGTTACTTATGTACGTGTCCGTGTGTGTAATACAATCGAACGGTCCTTTAAAACAATTTACCACAAACTTTTGTGCGAGGTACTCTATAGATTCCGGGCGGAATCGAAAATGTACACGAAAGTGTTAAACATTACTTTTATAATGTGAAACACGTCTCGGTACGAACGTTCACAATTGGGGTGATTCACTTGACTGTGAATAACCCTGAAAATGCTTACGCACGGTGCTTTTGACGCGTTTGAGATATAACCGTTTAAATGCTAGCGCGTTCGCGACCAAAAAACGACTCTTCACGAGCTCGCCCGTTAGCGACGACCGAAAGGTTGACGCGCGGGGTTTTGTTATATGTGCGCGCGTGTGTCGCGTGTGTAACTACACAACACACATGTGTGCGCGTATATCAACTATGATAGCTCCCTGGTTGATCCTGCCAGTAGTTATATGCTTGTCTCAAAGATTAAGCCATGCATGTCTCAGTGCAAGCCGTATTAAGGCGATACCGCGAATGGCTCAATATATCAGTTTTGGTTCCTTAGATCTTACTCAGTTACTTGGATAACTGTGGTAATTCTAGAGCTAATACATGCAATCAGAACTCTGACCAGTGATGGGATGAGTGCTTTTATTAGATCAAAACCAATCGACGGAGGGCCTCGCGTCTGAAGTCGTTACTTTTGATGAATCTGGATAACTTTTGCCGATCGCATGGTCCAGTACCGGCGACGCATCTTTCAAATGTCTGCCTTATCAACTTTCGATGGTAGTTTCTGCGACTACCATGGTTGTCACGGGTAACGGGGAATCAGGGTTCGATTCCGGAGAGGGAGCCTGAGAAACGGCTACCACATCCAAGGAAGGCAGCAGGCGCGCAAATTACCCACTCCCGGCACGGGGAGGTAGTGACGAAAAATAACGATACGGGACTCTTACGAGGCCTCGTAATCGGAATGAGTACACTTTAAATATTTTAACGAGGAACAATTGGAGGGCAAGTCTGGTGCCAGCAGCCGCGGTAATTCCAGCTCCAATAGCGTATACTAAAATTGTTGCGGTTAAAAAGCTCGTAGTTGCATTTGTGCGCCGCGCTGTCGGTGCACCGCATCCGCGGTGATACTGACACGTTTGCGGAGCATATCGTCGGTGAGCCGGCGGTAATACGCCGGTTCAATATCAAAATCCTATCGCGGTGCTCTTCAGTGAGTGTCGAGGTGGGCCGACAATTTTACTTTGAACAAATTAGAGTGCTCAAAGCGGGCTCAAAATGCTGCTTGAATATTTCGTGCATGGAATAATAGAATATGATCTCGGTTCTATTTTGTTGGTTTTCAGAACTCCGAGGTAATGATTAATAGGGATAACTGGGGGCATTCGTATTGCGACGTTAGAGGTGAAATTCTTGGATCGTCGCAAGACGAACATCAGCGAAAGCATTTGCCAAAGGTGTTTTCATCAATCAAGAACGAAAGTTAGAGGTTCGAAGGCGATTAGATACCGCCCTAGTTCTAACCGTAAATATGTCATCTAGCGATCCGCCGACGTTACTACAATGGCTCGGCGGGCAGCTTCCGGGAAACCAAAGATTTTGGACTCCGGGGGGAGTATGGTTGCAAAGCTGAAACTTAAAGGAATTGACGGAAGGGCACCACCAGGAGTGGAGCCTGCGGCTTAATTTGACTCAACACGGGAAATCTCACCAGGCCCGGACACCGGAAGGATTGACAGATTAACAGCTCTTTCTTGATTCGGTGGGTGGTGGTGCATGGCCGTTCTTAGTTGGTGGAGCGATTTGTCTGGTTAATTCCGGTAACGAACGAGACTCTAGCCTGCTAAATAGGCGTCGTCATTTAGGTGTGCGTGGCCTCGTGTCGCGCAACTCACTGGCGACGTATTAAAATTCTTCTTAGAGGGACCGGCGGCTTCGAGCCGCACGAGATTGAGCAATAACAGGTCTGTGATGCCCTTAGATGTCCTGGGCCGCACGCGCGCTACACTGAAGGAATCAGCATGTTCTCC
>CALYKY020000245.1:97500-101115 GCA_944739405.2 Euclidia mi
AGTTTGTGTTGTGTTCGTGATCTTTCTAAGTCCAAAAGACTTGTAAAATTTTTCGTTTTTGTGAGTGTTGTTCGTGTATTAACGAAATTTTTCTAAGTCCAAAACACTTGTGAAATTTTTAGAGAATTGACTTGTAGTTCGTGTTTTAAAAATATTCTAAGTCCCTAGGACTTAGAAAATTTAGGGCCAATCTCGGACTTGGAAAACTTTCACCAACGTACGTAGTTTTGCTCATCGAGTAAATAGGGTGAATCAACATGGAGGAGGACGACGCCGATCGGCGCCGAAGGTCGGACAGCGAGTCCGATGGTGAGGCCGCCGCCGCAGTCTTCGCCCCCCGCCACCGCATCACCCATACGCCCCCACAACGGTTCTCCACTCCGTTCAGCAGCCCTGCGCCTCGTCCCCCCTCGCCCCCCCCCGTGCCTCGTCCTACCTCGCCCCCCGCTACCTCTGGGAAGCGGACGCTAACATCTCCGGGGGAGGTGCCGGAACAGACCCGGCGTAAGGTGGGGACGGTGCGCAAGCAAGCACCCCCAATAGTGCCAGCCGCTGAAGCCTTGCCGACACTGGCGCCACCTACCACTCCGGTGCTAGCGACGACATCAACCATCGCCGAGCTCGTGGACATGGCGACCGCGTCCACTGGCGGCATTATGGAGGCAGTGCGGTCGAAGACATCAAAGTTAAACAAGGAAGAGATCGCAATTATAGGACAGTGTGTTAGCTCGGTCGGGTCGGTTATTACCCACCTGGTCGCCCGCCTCGCCGCTGCCGAACAGCGAGCAGCAGTCGCTGAGGAGCGCGCCCGGCTGATGCCGGCGCAGACGCAGTCCTACCAGCAGCAACAACCGCAAGCACCGGCTCCTGTAAGTTATGCAGGCGCAATCAAGTTGGGAAGGAATACGGAGCCGGTCCCACTACCAACACGCCCGGGTCCTGCAGTGGCTGTGTATCCCGCCGAAGACCAACGGGACAAAATCAAGACCGCCGAAGAGACTAAAAAGATCCTCAGGGCCAGCGTAGATCCCGCCGAACTGGGTTTCCGGGTGCACGGCGTCAGGAAGACCGGTGGAGCGGGTCTCATTGTGGAGACGCCGTCCGAAAAAGACGCCAAGGCCCTACGCGCAGCCGTCCCAGTCACGCTTCGCGTCGAGGAGCCGCGCGACAGGCGGCCGGTCATCTCGCTCTCTGGAGTAGACGCGAGCCTCAAGGCAGAGGAAGTGATCCAGCAAATCCACGAGCAGAACCTGCGCGACACACACACCCTAGAAGAGGTGAAAAAGAACTTACGCCCTGTCTTCAATAGGAACCGTCGGAACGCCAGGAAGATGTGGATGTGTGAGTGTTCGCCGTCACTTCGCTCGCTGCTCATCGCCCGCGGACGGGTATACATTGGCTGGGACGTCGTTGAGGTAAACGACTTTATCGACGTGACTTGCTGCCGTAGGTGCCAAATGTTCGGGCACCCGGAGAAATACTGCCGAGCCAAGGCCATGACGTGCGGACGCTGTGGAGAGGACGGACACAAGGCTGCGGAGTGTCAAGCCAAGCAGGAGGCCTGCGCCACATGCAAAAAGTTTAACCGGAAGGGGGCCAGCGATCATCACACAAACAGCCGGGATTGCCCTGCCCGAAAATACGCCGAGGGACGCTCACTGGCCATGACTAACTATGGCCAGTAATAATCACCAGCTCAGGATCGGGCAGGTGAATCTACAGGGTTCTGCGGTGGCCTCAGCAGAGCTGCCCGCCATCGCGGGGGGGATGGGGCTGGACGTGGTTCTTGTCCAAGAACCATACCCCATGCCTCATCTCTCCTCCACCGCTGGACCAACATGGATTTACGGCAGCAGCACCCAACCCAAGAGCGGAATACTACTCCTCCGGACTGACACTCCGTGCGCCATGCTCACCCATTTAAGCAACAGCCACTGCACCGTGTGCCACATAGATCTGGATCCGCGCGGACAGGAAGATACTGCGACACCGTCGTCGATTCACCTAGTCAGCGCCTACTTCCAGTACTCGGACGACATCGCCATACATCTTGAACACCTAAACCTGGTACTGGACTCTCTGCGATGTCCCCGGGTGCTGATAGGCGCTGACGTAAACGCCCACTCGCCGATGTGGCACTGTGCGGCACGAAATTTCGTTGGGAGAGGACCGGATGTGACGTACCGACGCCAGCAAATGGAGGACTTCATCGTTGGCCGTGGACTCATCATACACAACCAAGAGGGACAACCACCTACCTTCGCCACGGTCAACGGGGAGTCCAACATCGACCTCACGCTGGCCACCAGGAGCACTCCGGTCCAGGACTGGACCGTGCATGAGGACCGCAGCTGCAGCGACCACAGGCTGATTACATACAATCTATGTGGCACACGGACAGGAAGAACAGGCTCGCCGGCGGAACCGCTGGAAGAGCCGAAGAGATTCCGCGAGCGCGGCGTGAACTGGGGGCGCTTCCAGTCAGTGGTCCACGAACGTGTGGGGACGATTGACTGGCGGATGAATGCAGGTGAAGTAAGCAAGGTGTTTACAGATGTTATTGTAGGTGCGGCGAATGAATGTCTTGGAGTATGTGGGAACAGTAAGCGTGTCAAAGGATATGAATGGTGGTCTCCTGCACTGGAGGCCGCGCGTAAAAGGGCTAATCGTGCAAGAAAGGCATGGCAGACTGCGAGAAAGCGAGGATTTGGGGCTTTTGAAGAGATTGCGCGTAAGAAGCATAATGAGTGCCGCAATAGCTACAGGGCGTTGATGGCGAGGACGCAGAGCGAGTTCTTCCGGGGACTTGCCAATACCGGCAACCAAGACCCCTGGGGTCTGGCTTACCGAGTAGCCAGCGGGCGACTTAGGCCGCCCTCCAATGTCATCAATGGCACGAGGTTCTCGGAAGGATATGCTGGGGACGCGCGGGCCGCCATGGGGGTTCTAGTCCGAGCACTTTGCCCGGACGACGACCCAGGCGCCGACAGCGCCTACCACCGACAGGTGAGGCTACTGGCGGCCTGCGCGCCCTCGGGTCGCGATGCGCCCCCGCCATCTCTAAATGTGGTGGGCTCTATAGTTCGGGACCTTCCCAACACGGCACCCGGTATCGATGGGATCACCGCCCGCATGGTTAAACATGTGTGGCACGTAGCTGACTCCGAGCTGACGCGTGTTCTTGGCAAATGCGTTGAGGAGGGCACATTTCCTGATACGTGGAAGGACGGTCGGCTTATCGTCTTGCCGAAAGGCAACGACAGGCCGCTGACCGATCCTAAAGCGTATCGCCCTATCACGCTCCTTTCGGTTCTAGGCAAGATCTTGGAGAGGGTAATGATCTACTGCGCACCCAACATCTCGCGCAATATCTCACCCTGTCAGCACGGTTTTTCTCGAGGTCGTAGTACTTTAACAGCATTGCGGTCCCTTCAGGACATTGTTACAGCGAGCCGGGCCAAATATGTCCAGGGACTCTTCCTTGACATATCAGGTGCTTTCGACAACGCGTGGTGGCCCATGATCCTGCTGAAGGCGAAGAACGGTGGTTGCCCGCCCAACATCTACCGGATGTTGGTCGCGTATTTTACGAGTCGCCGGGCAGGTCTCTTCGTC
>CALYKY020000246.1:0-14836 GCA_944739405.2 Euclidia mi
CTACACCATAAGTCCGACAGAGAGAATGCGAATGAGCAGGATGGAATATTATCAATGAGTTAATGAATGGATAGTAAAATATGATTATGATTTAAGTGAGATTTTCTACAATAAACAAATGATAATAACTTTGCTCTTTATAGATATTATGAAATTCTTACGTCATATATATGACTAGAGGACGCCAGCAGCTACGCCTGCATTTTTTTTTAATTTACCCGTTTTGGCCGTTCCCGTGGGAATTTCGGAAAATCCCTTCTTAGTGCACCCCTACGGTCCCCAAGGATCATACATGCCAAATTTCAGCTTCCTGCGCCCAATAGTTTCGGCTGTAGCGTGTCTGTCAGTCAGTCAGTAACGCAAGGATTTTATATATTAAGATTATAATATCTTCGCTAATCTGTCCTTAAAGGTTTTGTACTAATTAAAAAATAAGGGTGTATATTATATCATCATCTTCTTAGCGTTATCCCAGTTTTCAATCTGGGGTCCGCTTTCTAGTCTAACCGGCAGGGCGATTCAGAATGTCACGACAAGTAATCGTACGATATGTCAAATTATTGTCCTCGTCTTTCAGCCGTCTATCAGAGATATTTTGAACAAATATTCATTGAATTCGGTTTATTTATTAATTTACTTCATACTGAATGCATAAAATTGATAGGAAATGCGATAGTTTTGACAAACAATGAGGTAGCCCGTTCGACAATTAACGGAATCGAATGTCAAATGAGATATCGAACGATTCTGAATCGCGCCCCAGATTTGGCTGAATATTAGCTTTTCCACAGAGTGACTGCCTGCCTGACCTCTTCAATCCGAAGGGATAGCGATATTACATGGTTTAGACTAGTGTCAGTTTATTTAGAAGGTACTGACGCCCTGTAACAACTGTCAAAGATCTTCATGACAACCGGGACCGACGGCTTCACGTGCTCTCCGAGGCACGGGACAAGCGATAATTAACAATTCTATACGCACATAACTCCGAAAAGTTATTGGTGCGTGCCGTGGATTCGAACCCGATACCTCTGCATGGCAGTCTGTCGGTATCTCCACTAGGCTATCGCTGCCTACATATACTACTCAAAACAAAATAAGGGCCACTAGTTTATTTACTTTCAGTTTACTAAAGTGCACACTTTAGTAAACTGAAAGTAACCGATAAGCAGCATTATATTGATTTTACGAACTCTTTGGTGTTTGATCAGGGGCCCAATTCTGCTAATTATATTTGTTCAAAATGCAGTCTCGATATGATGTCAGTGTCATATTTACGTCATAATGGTATTCTCCTAAATTAAGAGACATTGAAATGATATTGCGAATATATTGAGAGTTGAACAATACATAAATGGTATTCTGCTAAATATATTTTTGTTCAAAGACAAACGTCCAACTGTAAATACACATATTCAAAACACCCATATTTTAAATGTTGGATTTCAAATCGTACGTAACATTATTGGTTATGTATCAAAAAATCTCTCACAATCCAACGAATAAATTCATTTACTAAAATGGTACTGGTTAGTATTATAGACTGCCATATTGCACTGCTAGGTAGTATCATCTGTATATATAAAATTCATTCACAATTCCCTGACTAACAGCAATGCACAGCCGAATCTACTGGGCACAAGATGCAAAAAATTGGCATGTACGTTCCTCGAGGACCGTATGCTGCACCCTTACGGTCCCTGACTAAGAAGAGATTTCTCGAAACATCTACCAGATCGTAAGGAACTATTAAATTGAAATAAAATGTGAGAGCGTACTTGCGGACATATTACATAAAAACAAATCATAGGCAACGCTGTAACATCAAATTACCGGCAATAAAGTTAATTATTTCATTAATGGCAATACCTCTTCATGTCAAGATATTTGACATTAAATTGAATATATCGAAATTAGAATAGAATGACATTGTGTAGCAGAATACCGATTTTGAGTCAATTCAAAATATAATCTCATTCCATTCAAAATATGATGTCGATTTCATCTAAAATAGCAGAATTGGGCCCCTGTTTTATGCTGGTGTTCGTGTTCCTAATTTGAGAAGTATTGTAACGTTATCCCTACTTAGGGTGTGTTTAAATGAGAAACGTGGTTAAATGTTACAATAAAAATTGATTTATTTCGTCAAGTAAATCTAAACATCATTTAGCAAGCGTTTCACTAGCGAAAAAATTACTAAAAAAATGTTATTCGCAAAGATTTAAACAGGGTCGCGTGATTCGGCGATGGTAAGGGATTTGTTGAGGGTCCGCCTGCCCGGTGGTCGTCAGGAAAGGTGGCCACTTAGCTCGTCTGTCTCGCAGCCGCCAGAAAAAAGAACGGGCGCAGCCAGCGCCTCAGCATTTATAGCAGCTTGAGGTGCGGTGGGGGGCGAAGATGCAGGCGGCTAGGCGGACGGTGTCATCACGACGTCACAGCGACGTCACAGTATTAGCCATCATTTTAAGAAAAACAAAATCTTATGATTTTCTTCGATTGTCGTCTTAACTTGTTTCGGTTATTTTAGGGAAAAACTTTTATTTTTCAATTTTTTTCACATTTTCAAATTGATTCATTTATCATCTCGCGTTAATCATGCCACCAGTACGAAGGCACATGGAGACAATTACAGCAACCAGAGCCATAACTATGATTCAAGAAGGACGTTCTCAGCGTTACGTGGGTTTGCAGTTGGCGTTTTCTCGAAGAGCTGTCCAAAATGTATGGAATCGCTTCCAAGAGACCGGCAGTGTTGCCAGGAGACCCGGTTCAAGTAGAGTTCGTGTAACAACGGTGCACGAGGATCAGTACGTCCAACTAAGTGCTCGTCGTGATCGTACAGTAACGGCCCGTAAGTTACAACACCACCTACGGCTGACAACGGGTACCCGAGTCAGTGATCAAATTATACGTAATCGATTGCATGAAGACCAGCAAATGTCAAGACGACGAGTTGTTCGAATTCCTCTGACCAGGGTTCAACGTGCAAACCGTTTATGATTCTCCCGTCAGTATTTGAACTGGGGAATAATCAGTGGGGCAAGGTGCTTTTTACAGACGAGTGCAAAGTAATTTTTTTAATGATGATCGGCGTGTTAGGGTTTGGAGACAACGCGGCGAGCAGTTTTCGAAGTCCTGCATCCACGAAGTTGACCGTTTCGGTGGTCCCAACGTAATGGCATAGTGTAATAAAATCTAATAGTGAAGTAACTCGGCCGTCTAGACAGGCCAACGATGAGGTGCGGTGCGGGGCGCTTTTTCGCAGGCGGCCGGTCCGCCCGACCTACACTGCGCGTCGGTACGAAGTTGCAAGTGTGGCTCGCGCTATAGCTAATATTATTTATGCAGATGCGACAATTTTTTAATAATGCGTTCTACATCTGCAGTCTACGGTTGTTTCTCGGCATCGTACAGCAGTAATAATGGAACCTTGAGATTCCATCGATTTCAAATTAAATTTTCAGCACCACGTGATTGCTTTCCATTGCAATTCTTAATCTGTTTGTATGTGAGGATGAGAATCAATTATATCGTGAAACTAGCGACCCGGCCCGGCTGCACAAGGGTGCAATGTTTATAGGCACGCGTGCGGCCGGCCCCCAGCCCCGGCGCAACCGCTATGTCCCTGCATTTTAAATCCCTAATATCTTTGAAAATATTCATTTAAACTACATGCTGTAGAGGGCTCTATTGATCTTTATTACATGTTCAATGTATTTAAGGTACTAAATCGGATAAGGATTAATGTTGCATTGCTTAAAATCACTTCGTAAATAAGCCATTATTTCTCGTAAAAAGTAAAGACATAATTTTTTTTATTGTGGGCTATCCCTAAGAAATAGACATATTACCTATACCATCGCAGACATTTTTGTAGACCTCTTTAAGTTGGACAATACTGTAGTAGATACTTACATTATTTTGATCCATCTCGTAGGGTTTAGGAAGCGTTTGCGATGTAAGCGCAAAAATTGGGTTTATTTACGACATCACATTAGAAACCTCTTAAACTATCAGTGTTTCTCTACTAGGAATATTTTGCATAAATTTTAATCTTGAATCATTCTATCTATTAAAAAATCCGCATTCAAATCCGTTGCGTAGTTTTAAAGATTTAAGCATACATAGGGACAGACAGACAGAAAACAGACTTTGTATTATACAATGTAGTGTGTAGTGATGCTGATAGTGTTTTATTAACAGTAAATTAAACTCGTCAAACAATGAATGTCGCAAATATTTGTCTGTTAAGCATCTTTAAGTAGATAAATAAACTGAAGATTTTCACATGCATTTAATTTATTATCTTCGGCCTAGCGCGAAGAATAAACATTAAATTACGAAAGTGCGAATAATAAAAATGTTAGAAATCAATTCTACTACCTACAACTAACACATAGATTAATTTGAACTTATAAACATATCATCTGTTCTGTAGTGCCGTAAGTACTTGCAAAATGTTTTTTGTGTCAACCCTAAGCTATTTGCAGTGTCTAGTCGGTTGTCGGCATTTAGCGTCCAGACAAAGAAGTTCGCTCACTATTCGATTTTATTACACTGTGGTAATGGTTTGGGGTAGGATTAGTTTACACGGTAAAACCGAGCTCACCATTTTAAATGCGGGATCCGTCACTGTAGAACGTTACATCGAGGATGTCATCAGGCCTCAAGTGATCCCATTTGCACAGCGGGTGGGGCCTGGATTCATTCTGGTGCAAGACAATGCCCGTGCACACACAGCTCGATCGACTTAAACTGTCCTAGAAGGGTCTCATATTGAGGTATTACCATGGTCAGCTAACAGTCCGGATTTAAATCCAATCGAGCAATTGTGGGACCAATTGAAACGAAGGGTTAGAGAGAATGAGCAAGGGGTCTACAACCAACAGCAGCTGATTGACGCTTTAAAACATGCCTGGGAGGAGATTCCAGATGAAAACGTGAGGAATTTGATCCAGAGTATGCATACGAGGCTTCAGGAGTGTATTGCTAAGAGAGGAGGACATACTCATTACTAAAAAGAAGAAACAAAAGTGACAAGAACAGTATAAGAGAGGAGGACATACTCATTACTAAAAAGAAGAAACAAAAGTGGCAAGAACAGTATTTTGTCTTTTTCGGTGATTTCTTTTGTTCATGTTTTTCATTCAAAATGGCCAATTTCATTATGAACTTAACAAAACAATTCGTGATCATTATTTTAAACAATTGTTAGCCTATATTATAACCAATAACATTATTTTGTAGTTACATAATTAAAACAATTTAATGTCTTTATTGTTTTCATGGTACAGCAAAAAATCTTAGTGGCCCTTATTTTGTTTTTAGTAGTTTACTCGTATATATGATGACTCCGCATTTAACATTATTCGTCTTGTTTATATACACATACTTCTTTTGACATGTAATGTATCTGCTGATATTAAAATCAAGGTATAAATTTGTAAATAAAGCTATGTGTTGTTCGATAGCATGCGATGCGACCCAGGTTCTGAGAAATGGTAAAATGTTAGAAAATTTCCATGATCTCTTAAACTAATTATCTAAATGACGATCGGCACAAAGCTTTCATAGCAAAAGTTATCTTATTGTATATTCACATAGTCTATTAGCGAACAGCACATTACCATTTGCCTACATATATAATTAGCTGAGTTTTGTCAGCTAAATAAATTAGTAGTAAAGCTGAACGCGTTGGTTTGGTCGTGGCTTTAGTGTATTCTTAGGTAAGAAAAGTTGGAGATAACGTCATCGTATCCTCGCTACCTGATATCTACTTAAGCCACGACCAAACCAACGCGTTCAGCTCGCGTCCGCGGTGGCGTGCACGGTGGCGATCAGATGTTGTGTACGAACACGTGTTCACATCTACGCGTCCTCTGATTGGACGCTGCACCGGACGCCGCGTGCAATCCGAGGACGCGTAGATGTGAACACCGCGCTATAAGTTCGTACACAACATCTGATCGCCACCGCGCACGCCACCGCGGACGCAAGCTGAACGCGTTGGTTTGGTCCTGGCTTAAGGGAATACCGCCGGTTTTCAAATATTACTGTGGCATCGAAAACACTAAATTTGACAACTTTGGTAATGTGACCACTTTGCTGTGTGGACTACTAATATAATTCCTTTTCACATATAACTATAAGAAGCATACTCTATCTCTCTCTGACGATATAATGAATATTTATACAAGAAATTCACACAAAATTACCACTAGTGAGATAAAATACTGGCAAACCAAACTGGCTAATTTTAAATTGGGACAAAATGCTAGCCGTTGCTAACAGCTGGCTAACTCTAAATATGGAACACACTGGGCGTGCCATCGCTGTATTAAAAGTTAGAGCTTCAGATTCGCACAGATTGAAAAAAAATACTATTTTGAATGATAAAAAGGGCACTAGAAAAAATAATAGCGCTTCTCAAGGGCTATTGTTTGTACCCAAAGTTGCTATTACGTTTTAAATCGTCCATCGGCATTTGCAACCCGTTACTTTTTTTTGAGTACTCTTCGATATTTCAACACTTATTCAAGGGCCGTCGTGATGGGGGTAGGTACACTTTATCTCGAATATACTAAGATCCCACTGTAGGATTTTTAGGTTTGTATTTTTAATATTATGAGCTTATTTTATTTATTGGTGAAAATCTTGCGGCCATAATTTCCCAAGTGACCTTAAGAGTACTTTTTTTAGTTTATATGATAAGAAGCTATAAAAAACATATTATGGACGTAACATAAATTTAAACTGTAATTATTTAGTTGCAGTTTACATTACGTTCTTTCGCAAGCAAAACAGTTTAAAATAAATGTTAATGAACGCAAAAGTTTTAATGCGGGCAATATTTCAGTCATAGTTTCCATTTAATTCGTTCTAAAGTACTTTGTTCGCCAGCTGTATTGTCTGAGAAATATACATTATGAAAACATATTTCTAATTAACTCAGCATTCGAACATTTGTTCCAGACGGTCTGTATTACGTTCTCCGTTTATGCTCATCAACTTAGACAAATGATTGGTATCGCTTCGCTATACTAGACTCCGCGCTGCCCAAGAAAAATAGCTCCGTAAATGAGGCAACTCATTATGACAGTGTGTGTCGAACAAAAGCAACAAGACGCATGCGTGAAGAATTGTGTTGTCAGCTTCTCAACAGTTACCCGTGTAAATGGGAAAACATTATATCCTGTGGTCTAGCGGATAAGTTCTTGGTCTCAAAATCAGTTAAGAAAATTCTTAAAAATTACAATTCATTAAAAGCATCAATATATTTGTGTATAGGTTAGGCGTACCGCGTACGTTCCTTTATGAGAAAATGGTGGGTATATTATCCAATGATTAGGCCTCATTTTATTATGATGGCTTGTTTTATGTACTAATAGTATTTTGCAAATTATTATTAGAAATAACCATAGAGAAAATAAGGTGTTTTCAAAACAGTCCTTTCTATTTCCATGCTACTAGTCCATATAAATTTAGTTGGACATTATTAATTTAACATGAATAGTCGTAAAAACTACTTTGAATAAAACAATAAGCGTACAAACTTAATTACACATATAATTAGGTAAACCATGTTTCTTGGGAAATATGTTTAGTTTCTAACAACTAACATTTTTCACCTTATTTGTAAAGGTATAAACATAAAATGATATAGAAAAAGGTAAAATATATAATAAATAGGTTAGATAAAAGAAATAGTAAAATATAACGAAATACAATAACTATAGATTCACATAATAAAAATCTCAACTGTGGGGAAGTTGATTCTTGTACTAGCAGCAACACTGAATGGCGTTTTCGGTTTTTTGTAATTTTATGTTGAAATTTCATAATTATTCTTATTTTACAGATAGTATGTGATACCAGAGACCTTCTTATTTTTTGCTGAGTTATTTTTACTCAGGATAAAAGCGCAACTTGGCATTGTACAGCGAATTATTTCCGTAATTAATTTGGTGGTTATATATGCGGCTGTCAGTGTGACAGGCTCAACCATGCCAGCTGGCATGGTTTTTTCTGCCTCACTTTACAAGTATGAGGGCTCCGTCTAGTAGAGCAGAGCGAGACCAATCATTAGTCTATGCTCATCAAGCAATATTCATAAAACAAATACGAAAAGTTGAATATTTCTATGAACTTCATAGGTACCTTCGCTTACTTTGAACATCACTATAATAACTTTCATTTTATTAGCGTGAACTCGACTAAAACTTGAGTTTACTTTTGGGGGGTTTCTGGAAAATCTCTAGTGAATTTATGTTCACTTCGGCCCAACTGTTGAAAACTTTTCCATCCATTTGAAAAATATTATTATGACGGCCGGTGTCATGCCAAGCTGTCATCACTACCGTTGCCAAGGTCTTCTGACGTCTACACGACAAACTCCGGATAGTTTGTCGTGTAGACATCATCAAACACAATAATTTATTAGCAAAGAGGTTTGAAGACTATTTTATTATTTGGAAATGAGTTTTTAGTTCGATGACGTATACACTCTGTCAAGTTAATTCACCAGTCATTGACAACAAGGCGATGGCCGTGCGGATAACACATTCCGGTCACGTTCTGAAGGCGTGGGTTCAAATCCCAGTCATAACTGTTATGTGGATTATGGTTTTTATGAAATTTGGAAAATGTTTATGAAGATTTGGCAAATATTTAAAAAAAGATTATTTAAATATTTCGAATAAAAATTAGAAAATTCTAGAAACTTCAAGAAGGAATGGAAAGGTTAAAAAGAGACAGGAGATGGAAAAACAATTGAATAACGAAAAGACAATCGAAATTAGTAGATCTAGAACATTCTTAGGGGTATATAAGGCGGTGTAGACGCGCTAAGCGCCAGTTTAAGTTGAAAAGTGGTAAAGTGAAGAAGAAAAGGAAGAAGTAAAGGAAGAAAGAAGAAGTAGTAAAAAGTGAAGTGAAAGTATAGTGCAGTAAAGTGCAGTGAAGTGCAGTGAAAAGTGCAGTGCAAAAGACGCTAGTGTTGGTGCTGTCTGCGTCGGAATTAAACGGCGTGTCGTGTGTCAAGTCGAATAAAGTGTCATCAGTGCTACTCGGTGTTTCCTTCCAATCCGTTACCCCGTCCGTAACATTATGGTATGAGCTTATACGCTTAATTATTTTAAGTAAAATGTCTTTCGCGCTAAGAATAATACCTCTATCCTATCAGGGTACTAAGAATAATCTTTGTGCTACATATAAATATTTTCTTCCGAGTATGTCTCCTCTGCATCCGTAACTGGTATGTTTGTAGAGCCCCACGTGCAAGCACTGAATACGAAAAAGTAGCGGCCTCCGCGTTCCCGGGCGGTCTTAACAAAACATAATTAATTAATGATAGCTAAATTCTCAATTTATAAATGAGAATTGATCAACATAGCGGCATGCAAAACATAGCTACAAAAGCTCCTCTACAAGCAGCAGAGAGATAAGTGCCAAGCGGATAAGTTTGCCAAAATGTGCATATATTGTCTGGTGAATAACAAACGATACTATTAGCATTTTGCACACAATTTGTGTGATAAGCAATCTATCTAGTTTATGTCTTCAAACCATCGTGCATCTTACATATGACAAGTAACATCTTTATACAGGGTGTCACAAGACCCATCACCAAGCCGAAGTCTACACGTTGTGGACATCATGTCAAGTCATACTAACCTAAAATAATACCTGGGAAACGATTTTTTTTGAGTTTTCACATTTTTTAAACCGCAATTAAAAGCGCGCGTGTGCAATGCTCGAAATACCTACTTATCCACGGGGTTATAGGGCATCTAAAGAACATATCGGCGGGGTAAATGCATCGGTTTTGTACCTAATTAGAAAAATTCCATACTAACTTTGAGCCTCAATATCTCCTGAACCAGTAATTTCCCAGGTATGGTGCCGAAGTAAAAAATGTTCGTACTGATTGGTACAACATGGGCTTTCAGTTTTCGTTAAGGGTCTTGTTACACCCTGTATATATATTTGTAGTGTGCGTGTGTATGTCACTGAACTCTTCCTAAGCGACTGGCCCGATTTTGATGAAATTTTTTGTGTGTTTTCATGGCGACTTGAGAATGGTTTAGATTCACAATTTAGTCCACTGGAAAATGTTTATTAGTTAATTTTTTATTTGTAAGTAGTTGTTGATTTTGGCATGTTTCACATTGGAACCGACCGACTGCGCCACCATCGCAGTGTCAAATCTATTTTACATAATATATTTATTATAATCCTTACCTGAATAATAAAACATAAAAAATAAAGATTCCGAGTCGACAACATATATCCGCAAAATTCGGATTATCGAGTATTTTGTTAAATTGTAATGGTTCTGACAGACAAATCGTAGCCGCCACTCTAGCGAAACGTCACTGATACCGGATAACATTTTGAGTACTACTAGGTAAGTCTTAGTACTAAGTAGTTTGTATGTGTAAATACTTTGTGTAGTTATAATTATTAAACAGTTAAAACGACAATATTATAGAAGTATCCGCCCAATAAAATAGATTAGTGTTACCCCAAAAAAAGAGGATATACTATAACTAGAGAACCCCGAATTTTCGCGAGCGAAGCCGCGGGCAAAAGCTAGCATTATTATAAATATTAATTGATGTGGTGTTGGAATCTTTATGTTTGGCTCTGTAGTTCTGGCGTTGTAATCTGTGTCTGATGCACCGTAATTGCCGTCCCCCCCACCCCTTCTTCTTCTTCTGCCTGGCGATTATTAATCCCGGTCTATACCAGGGTCCGCCTTCCTACTCAAATCTCTCCATTTTGCCCGGTCTTTTACATCCATCCCTTAATATATATACTTTTTTATTTTTAGTATTTGTTGTTATAGCGGCAACAGAAATACATAATTTGTGAAAATTTCAGCTTTCTAGTTATCACGGTTTATTATTTGAAAGGGGAAGAAGAGAGAGGCTTAAACATAATGAAGAGTTCAAGGCCAAAAACCTGGCAAGATATTATAAAAGAAAAGCTGAAGGAAAAAAGCTTTGCATTTACGACTTGAACCGCCGCAAACAAAAACCTTGACCAGAGAAAACTCAAATAAGTTCCCAGAAATATAACTTGGAGAAAAAAAATCAAGCTAAGTGTTGTCTTCATGAAAAACTTACACAAGTACCGAAAATTTAAAATAAATAATGTTGACTGATTCAACTATAAATAAAAGCTTTAAAAAAGCTATTTCTGTGTTAGTTACTTACTTATTCTTTTACCTGATAACTTAATAAATGATTTGAAAAAGTTAAATTAAAAAAAAACATTTTCGTGGGGTGTTTTGTGATTTGCGTGGCCTCCAACACTATGCATGGACTGGCAACTTGATGTTTAGGAGATGTTAAACTTAATTGTTTAGCTATTCAGCGGTGAGGCGCATCTAGTTTACACATCTCTACATGTCATCTACTAAGGCAGTGCACTCACTGCGAGCGACGAAGTGACTATCTACCGAATATTCCGAGTAAACAGCATTATCTTTTTCTTCAGATACGGAAATATGGACAAAATAAATATGACATGTTTCTGAGAGAATACATTACAAGCGAAGTTTGGGGAAGCAAAACACCTGAGCCGTGTCCATTAGGGAGTGACAACAAAATAAAAATAAATCATAAATGCAATCATGAAAGAACAATGCCCATTTCTGGCCCAGTTTGGAACTCATGAACAGCACAATAGAGTTTCAATTTGCTGTTGAATAATCCTTTTTATTTATTATTTAATTTATAAGCATTACTAAAAGTGTGCCAAGAAACTTATTCAATAAATATGTTTAAAGAGATGTGTTATCGTCTAAATAGCCAAAACGTAACAGATCAGAAGTTGCCAGTAAATAAATCTTAATATTAAATCGATTATCACTTCTTCTTAATCGATTTCCCGTTTTCAGTAATTAAGTGACTAGCAAATCTTTATTTCGTCCTTAAACATTTTTTATGTGTGTATTTTTAAGGTATATGCGCGATTAACTACAAATAAGTTTGATTTTGAACCAAATCTATAGATTGATAAGTTGATGTGTCTATGTCCAAAAATCTATATCGATTAAACAATATCATTTAAAATCTGCAAAATGGCAACACTTTTTTGACTCTTAGTAAATGTCAATAATGTCAGATTCAATTTATTTTGTTTGTTATTTACCCGTGCGCTTTACGAATGCTTTTTTATGTTTTTGGATCTCTTTTACGACTTTTGGCATTTTCTTTTGTGTTTCTTCCCTTACCAAACGATTAACACATTCCTTTCTACTCAAAACTACGAAATATTTTAACTATCCTAATAAAAGTATTTACATACCTAATGTTTTTTGAGCATATAAAAGTACTTTTTTTAAATATAATTATGGTTGTGGTGGACTTCTAATCAATCTCAAAGTGCTAGTTTAACACTCTTTTATCTAATGCAATAACAACTACCATAATTTTTGACTGTTTACATCTGGGCCGGCGTCTCTAAGAATAATGGGCATTGTTCTTTTAGCTAGTACAACACCAAACGAAACGCTCTCCGCTTCGTGGATTCAGTACATTCGCAAACGTATTCACATCCGAATACATTCATAGTGATAGAGGCAATTGCCTTTTGAATATTCTACTTAGAGTACGGCTCACGTACATTCGACTACCGTAGTGCCAAACTAGTCGCGAATATGCCTCTATGGAATATTTAGTAAGGACCTTGTGTAATTCTAGAGCTTCAGTCGTTTACCTTAAGTGCACTTTCAGATATGTAATATTATCTGAGAGATATGATTTCATGTATGTTAAAGTCTTCATATTCCTTTGAAACGGTAAGTGTTTGAAAGGGCGTATATTAGATTTAAATTAAGTTATGTCTGTTCACTATTTTTATAGGTGCTAAAGAGTAGATAATTATTCATTTAATGTTTTGTCTAACAAATTCGAGATGTGTAAAATTATCGTATTATAAATATTATTGGAAAGACTGATAGCTAAATCTTGGCTTATTATGCCACCGCTTATATAAATTGCGTAATAAAATATTTTGTTGAGCATTTGGTTAATGTGTTAAATAAAAATACACAAAAAGCGAGTTGGACGAGCCATTATAAAATAATATTTCGGGCTCTCTGAGGCGTCGGCCCCATTTATTGTACCTTTGTAAAAAAATGCTGCCCGTCTTTCACAATTGAAATACATATTTATATAATATATATGAAATTCTCAACTAACTAAGCTTTATTGCCGGATCTCGTGAGACCAAACAGATTTTCATTAGCCTTGTTACACATACAATGCTTTTGAAAGTTCCACACCTAAAAGGTAAAAACAGGACCCTATTAGTAAGCCTCCGCGGCGCTGCCGTGCCAATCCAAGAGACTGTAAGTCGACTTACAGTGTTTTTGCTTAACAGGGCCCAATCAATTCCCTTAAGTCTGTGTAGTACCCGTGGTCAATCATTGTTTCATTTCAATGGTTATTTTGTATTACGTTTAAAATGAGGTGTAAAGACGTAAAAAAACTGTATTGAAGAATACAGTATTTTGCCTAAACAAACTACGTGCGTATGCGCGTTGCAAGATGAATACAGTGTTTTGAACTACGCAACTAGCGTAAGCCGAGTCGAACACAGTATTGCTATCTCTCTCTTTCCTGCGCCATTATTAATTATGTTCCTTGTTTATTACGTTGAAGACAGTTCGGTTTATTGTAGTCGTGTGCTGCGCGAAATATAAATGGGACCACAGAAACCCACCAGTGTTGGGAACAGGGAGCTAGCCACCGGTGGTTAGGGCCTCAGAGAGAGGAACTTCTACACGATGCGCGCCATGTCGAGAAGAACCGCCTTCTGAATCAAAGACTTGATCCAGCTGCAAAGTGCGAGCCTCTTTAGATGTTGGTCGAGGCTGTTGGCGATTTATAATTCATTTACCGATACAACTATCGGCACAATAATCGCCGAATTCACATCCCACATGTTAACAATCTCGTGAGCTAAGCCTAAATATTTGATCTCGTTTTCTATTCTGCTCTCACCAGATTGTCGTCATGCGGTATGGTGATATGGACTATCATTGCGAGTCACTCTGCTCGGTGAATCACTACAATATCAGGCTTATTGGCTACAATAGTCCTGTCTGTAATGATAGGCCGATCCCAGTACAACAATGCACGACTATGGTCGGACACCTATCTGTAGTACGGTACCTCTGAACCAACGAGATTATATTTAAGGACTAGTTGCTGATGGATTATCCTGGCCACTTGGTTGTCTGTGCAAATAGGTGCTGATCATTGGTAAGACTCGAACAACCGGACACTTTATGGCTGAGGGATTCCCCGGGTTGGTGACATGCCCGACACATTTCAATCGTCCCATCCCTCAGAATATACTTCCGGTAGTTGTTTGTCATGACAACTTCGTCCATAATTGCAAAGACAAAACCTTCGGTTTCTCCAAAGAGTTCACCAAATCGTAGCCAGCTTTAAAATTTACATCTTCTCCATATACGGCTCTGTAAAATCGTCCATGCAGCTCCTTGCCCCTCCATACTTCCCGTCGGTCCTCAGTACTAAGTACTGCAGATTAGTGCCAGTTCTCTTTAGCCAGAGTGCGGGGGTAGTTAGCGGGGTAAGTCCGGTATCAACTGCGACTACATCGCGATTCATATCCACACTCATCTGCCAAAAAATATCCTCTGAGGTTACACAGCTCGCGGTTATGGAGGTTCTTTGCACATAAAGGGCCTCGACCCCCATATTTCCGCGGGATGTACAGCCTCATCACCGACGAGCGTGGATGATGATACAAGATGCAGTCAGCATTGAACGGACTTTTCTATCCAGGGCATTTAGTTCAG
>CALYKY020000247.1:0-21578 GCA_944739405.2 Euclidia mi
AAACAACTGATTGGTTTGACTGTCGTATAATGAGTGCTATAATACAATAAAATGCTTAAACCTATATACTAATAATAAGGGAGAGGTGCACTACACTACACCTCCCCCCGTTATTAAGAAAAAAATGACGAGTACATTTTTTTGATATCACAAAAGTTTGAATTTAAATTAAGTACTGAACAAAAATAATATTGAAACAACTTTTTTGAATATTTCAAATGCCAAAATATAATTTCATAAAACCATATATCACAAAATAAATATTAAAGAATAATAAGCATAGATGTTTTCAAAATTAAGAAACAGTAATGTTACAAACTACAATGATGAATGCTACTATCGTAATTCACTCAAAATATTAGTTATTTTTAATTCTAAAGGTCGCTTAGTGACAATATGGCATAATGCTATGTATGAATAAGGACTCATTAAACTGAACAGTTAGTACAACATTCTTACAAAACAATATTGTTTAGTTACGTATGCATTCTTATAATATCTTGATATAATTTCATTTTCAACCTATTTAATTCCTAATTACATTAAAAATCATTTGTAGGTATAATATTATGTTATGTACTTTAGCACTGGCATAACCTTTATTTTAAACTAAAACAATCCTTTGCTTCCACCACAATAACTACAAATTCACTTTATCTCATTATCTATCCTTCATATACTTAATCATTTCATCACAATACTTTCTTCATGTATTTATTTGGTACACATATTTTATTTATCTTAGACGCAGGCCTGGTCATTTTATAACATCTCACTTAGGTACACTTTATTACATCATATTCATCTCATAATCCTATCTCATAATTATATTTAAAAACCATATTTAAGACTTTTCCATGTCTTCAACAATTTTTACGGAGAAGTACTCGCTTACTGCCATGATCAAAATGAAGGACTGTTCTTAATTGTACCATTATTCATTGTGCACCTTATTTTATCATTTATACATCCTAATGCATTCAGTAACACTACACATAATCTCGTTCGAAATGAATAATTGAGTTTAAAGGAGTTTTGTCGCTATTGGGTGATCAGTCCTTTGCGTACTTGAACCTTCTAAACAAAATCATTCCCTACTTATCAAAAATCTATACCTATACAAACAAAACCATCTAATTACTTCTATCCAAATCCATTTTCCATCAATTAATCCTTTCCATTCCATAATCTCAAATTAAAATGCCATACTCATACTAAAATATGTCTCTCGAAACCATAAAAATCAAATGCGTATTACAATATCAAAACTTTTAAATAAAACATTAATCATAAAGGTACTTCAAACTGTTACAAGTCATTACAAGATAATCTAATTATAAACAGTGTCATTCTTAGTAATGAACGGTGTTGAATTTCGATACCTAAGAATGCATTGCATACTTGCACACCTGCATCATATCTATTGGATTCTAAACTTCATTCTAAAAATAGAATCCATTATACTTAAATAATATTAACTTATTTCATTTAAATTCGTTTTAACCAATTTAATTAATAACATTTACGTACTCATTAAACTATGATATCTGTTAAAATGTATGTAGGGATAGTCAAGCATTTCAAACATCTTTAGAAAATAAAATAAAACTGATTTATTATTGACATAATTAGAAACCGATTGAATAACTCATAACTTATAAAAAAATGACTTTTTCCTTTTCACAAAAAACAACTATTTTATGAATTTACTATTTATCAGATAAAAGCATCTTTTACGAAAATTTTAATTAAATTTGTTTCATACCATAGTCATAAGCGAACCTTTTATAAACCAATGCTTACATTAAATAAGACGATAATATAATTGGCCTCTAAATAATTTTTAATAATAATATCTTTCTATGAGCAAAAAAATTACTAAATTGAAAAAAAAATTGTTAGGAATCGATATAATTATAATTTTACACTTTAATAATAAACGTTTCTTTATTAGATCTTTAACAAATTTTATCTTATGAAAAATAAAATCAATTGAATTAAAAATATGTTTTATATAAAATATTTAAATTTTGTGTTGGCTAGATTCTAATATGCACTAAAATTATGAATCTTTCGAAAATAAAAAATATATTGTGTTGAATACCTTTTCTTTCTTCTTAGCTTGCCTTACGGTTGTCAACCTTCTTCAACCATGAAGTTACGGAGTCCTCGCGACCCGAACATCTCCCAGCGCCTTGCAAATTCCTTCATCAGACTCGATCAACTCCCTGCGCCCAGCAAAATCCATCATCCGACTCGAACATCTCCCGGCTCCCAGCAAAATATATCCATCTCATATCTCTCCATGCAAATCTCAACTCTTCATTGTATAGGTAACTTTCTTCGGCAATTTTTATTCTTCAATATTCATATTTTGTTGGCTCATTAGCTTTTTCCATCTCCATAGTTCACGCCATGTCGTCGCAAAATTCTATATATTTTCCTTCACCGAATTGTTTATATTTTACGCCTAGCGCTGCCCAAGGGCAGCACTGTCAGGGTCGCCATGCAATGTGTGGATGGGCGACGGGAGTGTAACGGAAACAACTGATTGGTTTGACTATCGTATGATGAGTGCTATAATACAATAAAATGCTTAAACCTATATACTAATAATAAGGAAGAGGTGCACTACACTACAGTTGAATTATAGTTAACAAGTATTTAGAAATCATCATTGTCTTGCCCTGGTCCCAATTTATTTGGGGTCGGCGCAGTATGTCCTTCGCTTCCATACTTCTCTGTCACCAGTCATCCGATCGTTTACCCCTTTCTCTTTCATATCCATCCTCACACAGTCCATCCATCTCTTCCTTGGCCGTCCTCTCCCTTTTCGTCCTTCTACATGCATATCCATCACTTTTTTACCTACATACATCTCATCTCTCCGCATAACATGTCCATACCAGGCCAATCGACTCCCTTTCACCTTCAGCTATGGGCGCCACTTTCATACTACACACTCACTAACAAGTATTTAGAGAAATAAATAATTTATACATAATCTATGAATATTAAATCATTTCATGTGCGATATTAATCGTCAATTGGTGCGTTCTGAACATGTTATTCCAAATAATTTCAAATAAATAACCAAAACACAAAAAAAAATATATCTTTTTAATGTGGGAGAATATGGATATTTTGTTTATTTTCTAAAACCTTTAAAAATAAGGCATTTTTTTATATATATGGCTTATTGGGACGTCATCGTTTCCTCATCAGGTACGATTTGACCATCCTTCTTTCAAATAGTTAAAAATAAGATAAAATGTTGTTGCTGAAGAAAAGTAATAATTTATAATTATGAAGGTGAAGTGGTGTCTATTTATTTCTAAAAATCAAGGTTTTAATTTTAATTTATTTCACTATTCTTACATAAGAATATGATTAGTAAATACTCGTCGTAAATATACCTAATTATGTTGCTAGGTAATTATACGTATACCTACGTTTTAAAACGCTCGATCAGTGAAACTCATGGATTTAAATTATAAGTAGCACTTACTGTGCTTTTAAAGTATAAAAATAGTTTCGATATCAAAAACAAACGATATGCATTATCCATTATGCTATAAAATTGCTAAAATATACTGGAATCGCAGTATTTAAAAGTACTTTTTTGTGACCATCTAAACATGGTCGAGGTACCACGGGCTTGCACCGCCTAATGACTTTTATTTTGTTATCTCTTTAATTATTGTATATACAACGCTGAAATTTAACAGGTTTAAAACTGAACTAAGCAACTAATTATTGATATATCATTCAATTTTTATATATCCACATGCAGATTGATCGGTGGCCAAATAACTCCACGCGCATTGTGAGCGTGAACGTGGAGAACTGAATTTCATCATAATTTGTTAATTACTAACAGGATACCACGGCAGGTAATCTTCATACAAAATATTTCAACCTTAGTCTATGGGACTCACATATCTTATTTGACAGTTACCTCCCGCCACAACAAAGTTTATCGAGTGAAGTTTTGCGTTTATTTATTTCCGTAACTTATCCTCTCAATTTCTGAAGCTGTGGTATCATCATGCACAACAAGTGCTGTGTTGCGACATGTGCTAGTAGACGAAAGGACGTCAGTTTGCACATGTTTCCAAAAAGTGAGACAGGACTCAATGTGAACGATTGTGAAGCTTGAGTTTCTAGGAACTTCGTAAACAGTTTGTGTGCCAAAAGCATTTCGAGAAGAGGTTTCTTTCTGCAACGTGCGATAGAGTTCGTCTTTAAATATTAAAAGGCACGAATATCTTCCGACTACAAAACAAATCTTTACCTGTGATGCAATATAAAGCTTTAAATAAATTTAAAACTAAATTAAAAAATTAAGCGAAGTGAAAAAGCAGTGTTTTATTTTAGAAATGCCCTTTCTTAATTTCAAATAGTAAAATGGATATTTCCTACTAGGAAAAAATTAGGCTGAATATTCTTAATCATTGCCCGAAATGTTACCGATGAAAAAAAAACAACTGTATTTTTTTTTCTGTCATTTGAAAATAGAGTAGATTGCCTTTACACGACCATCCGTAAAAGATGCGCATCCTTGCTCTGCAGAGTGGGGGCTAGCCCCAACCGCGTCTTGGCTATGATATCTGATAGGCTTGATTCTCTCTACATGAATCATTGCTCCCGGATTCATGTGGGGAGAGACTGACATACCTGCCTATCTTCTGTGTTTTTAATTTTTAACCCTTAAATGGGCGATTTTTTTATTTGTACATAAATATATATATATATATATATATATATATATATATATATATATATATATATATATATACACGCTGATTTTTTATTGGTTTAGGAAAAAGAAACCTCATGTCCGAAATAAAATCCTCTATTCATATTCAAAATCAAAATTCATATAGCACCTAAAACAAAAAAGTTATAAAAATCGGTAACTGTTGGTAATACGTAGCAACGCACGATTCTCTCGAGTTAGGTATGTTCAAGCGCCGCGCGGTCGGTCGTGACCTCGCCGCGCGCGCCACCGGGCGCCGTCAGCTGTTACCTACAGCGGTAGTTACTTAGTGCGGACCGATAATGATACGTAATTTACTTAGAAAACACGATTTAGGTAATTACGATGCCAACAATTTTAAACACATGTTTTTTTCTTCTTTTGTTCTCTTTTTAAGAACCACTCCCGTACCCTAGTGCTAAATCCTGTGTTCCGAAGGACATTACAAACCTACCACTAACGGACACAGGAGTCGAAACAAGAATTTATGAATCACACAAAGTGTTGTGTGAAACATCGCTTAAACCACTACGCCAACCATGAAGTGCAGTAATAAATAATTAGAACAATAAACGTATGTAACTAAATAGCTATACCTATTCAATAATTCCTTCGTACATTACTCGGACTGACGAATAAGCTGTGGGTTCACGAAATCATAATGAACTTTTAGAAGAAACACGATAAACTAAGAATTATTAGTTACATTGATTGCCATAGGTACTTACCTACATTATCTTTTGAATAACTAGACAAAGATTTTAACAATGGAAAAGTTTAGTACCTACTTGCGTATTTCTAACGTATTTAAAAGAATGTAATCACTGTAGGTATTCAAAAATGAATAAATCATTTACCTTAGCTTTCTGCTGCCTACATCACAATCAATTTACACCTTTCACACAGTTTCACTTGTTTCGTTCACCTTATCTTATCACCTATGTATTTTAACTACACTTCGAACACGTCGCTTCTTCCGTGTTATCTCCAAACACGTAATAATTAGGTACATAGGGACCATAATACTCAACTTATTACGTAAGACGGACACAAAGTGATGGGATAAAACGTGACATACAACTTTCTCGCTGACCTAATTTCTTAAGACTGAAGTTCAAGGCTACGGACTACTGGCCCATGCCAAATGAACCCGAACACAGTCGAACGTGATTGGATACGAGTGATGCATTGCGCCCGCGTCAAGCCACCGCTATTGGCTGGCCCTGTGTTGAAATGCAGACGGGGCCTCTCACGCAAGCGAGGCGCGCGCGCAGGATTGGGGGGGTGGGATCGCAGACACCGCAGTTGAATGACCAATGCCTAGTACCTATGTTTGTATATGACACGAACGGATTTCGTTAGCGCGCGGCAATGGTGATACTTCGTGCTCTCGAACTATTAAATTATTTATTTTTTCAATATTTTTTTAGCTTATATTTCAAATATTATTAGCTGGTTAGGTTCTGTTAACGATAAGTAATAAGATGGCTTTCGCTCCAAACCCAATTAAAAATCAGCGTGTATATATATATATATATATATATATATATATATATATATATTTACATCACGCTATCTATTTGCCGCCCTTTTACATCGCATTATTATGACGTCCACCAGTTCCACTTAAAAAATATGAACTATTACAGCGAATATTAGTCGCTAAGGCAATGTCAAATACTGTGTGCATATTAATTTTCTGAAATTTTGACACATATTGATATACAAATATACGTATATTAACAACCATAGTGAAATCAATTAGGACTCCAGCCAACACTATCAATTATCTGGCTTCCCGTGATATACATAATTTAATTTACGTTTTCCTATCTATCGCAACTCCTATGAACAGTGCAACGTTGCCGCTCTTCTTTCCTTAAAATTTAATAAGTAGGTGGATAAATATTATTTCTATGTTATAGTGCAGGTATGTTAGCGTAAGCGTGAAGTTTAAAGTTATGAAAATAAAACAAATATTGAGATCAATGCAATTTATTACGATAATATCACAAGAAATACTTACTTAAATGTAAAGTACCTATTTACTTATTTCTAAATTATGAGAAGTATTGGCACATATAAAAAAAAGAACTAACGTAGTATTGGAGAGAATCATACGTATATCTAAGCATACGCTTAGCCTCAAACGTCCATATATGTAATCATTTGCAAGTTTTACAGGTATTTAGAAACATACGAGTATACGGACGTGGCAATATCGTAAAAGTTTCAGACTATTAATCATTTGACATCTTGGACGTCAAATGACAGATATTGTGAAACTTTTACGATATTATAACGTCCGTATAAGTACATATATGTGTAAATAGCTGTGAATCGCACAAGTGATTTGTTTAAACCCTGCTAAACAATAAACAAAAAATAAAATCTAACACAAATTAAATCGCCGCGCCGATTGAAAAATAACATTTAGATTTAAATCACAGTCCCAAGAAATAGTAACTTAAATTAAAGGTACCTGTCTACTTACATCTGATTTAAAATCGTTATTATTTAGGAACACTTTTAATGAGGTAGATATGATATATACTGATAAGTAATAATCAGGTCACTTAAAATACAAAATTATCTTAAATAAACTCAAGTCGAACACAGTAGGCTATACCAACCTACGTTTATAAAACGGATATACGGACGTCAGTAATCCAATTTGATATAAACGGACGTTGAAAATCCCACGATTTAAATATATTTCAATTACCTGACATCCGTATAATATTAAAGTTTACAATATTAACTTACACAATGAAATATACCAAGATAAGATTTACACGATTTTACGTGGTGAACATAAAAACGGTGGCTCTCATTAAGTTAGCAGTACCCTAATTAAGCATCATAAACTTACAACATTTTTTATATATGTATATAGATATACGAAATTAAAATCATGAAAATTCACGATATTGTAACATCCATATACTCGTAGTATACGCATATCTACGCAAAAGCATACGCTTAGCCTCAAACGTTCATATATGTAAACATTTGAAAGTTTTACAGGTATTAAGATAAATATGAGTATACGGACGTGGCAATATCATAAAAGTTTCAAACTATTAATCATTTGACATCTTGGACGTCAAATGACAGATATTGTGAAACTTTTACGATATTATAACGTCCGTATAAGTACATATATGTGTAAATAGCTGTGAATCGCACAAGTGATTTGTTTAAACCCTGCTAAACAATAAAAAAAAAAAAAATCTAACACAAATTAAATCGCCGCGCCGATTGAAAAATAACATTTAGATTTAAATCACAGTCCCAAGAAATAGTAACTTAAATTAAAGGTACCTGTCTACTTACATCTGATTTAAAATCGTTATTATTTAGGAACACTTTTAATGAGGTAGATATGATATATACTGATAAGTAATAATCAGGTCACTTAAAATACAAAATTATCTTAAATAAACTCAAGTCGAACACAGTAGGCTATACCAACCTACGTTTATAAAACGGATATACGGACGTCAGTAATCCAATTTGATATAAACGGACGTTGAAAATCCCACGATTTAAATATATTTCAATTACCTGACATCCGTATAATATTAAAGTTTACAATATTAACTTACACAATGAAATATACCAAGATAAGATTTACACGATTTTACGTGGTGAACATAAAAACGGTGGCTCTCATTAAGTTAGCAGTACCCTAATTAAGCATCATAAACTTACAACATTTTTTATTTATGTAAATAGATATACGAAATTAAAATCATGAAAATTCACGATATTGTAATATCCATATACTCGTAGTATACGCATATCTACGCAAAAGCATACGCTTAGCCTCAAACGTTCATATATGTAAACATTTGAAAGTTTTACAGGTATTAAGATAAATATGAGTATACGGACGTGGCAATATCATAAAAGTTTCAAACTATTAATCATTTGACATCTTGGACGTCAAATGACAGATATTGTGAAACTTTTACGACATTATAACGTCCGTATAAGTACATATATGTGTAAATAACTGTGAATCGCACAAGTGATTTGTTTAAACCCTGCTAAACAATAAACAAAAAATAAAATCTAACCCAAATTAAATCGCCGCGCCGATTGAAAAATAACATTTAGATTTAAATCACAGTCACAAGAAATAGTAACTTAAATTAAAGGTACCTGTCTACTTATTTCTGATTTAAAATCATTATTATTTAGGAACACTTTTAATGAGGTAGATATGATATTTACTGATAAGTAATAATCAGGTCACTTAAAATACAAAATTATCTTAAATAAACTCAAGTCGAACACAGTGGGCTATACCAACCTACGTTTATAAAACGGATATACGGACGTCAGTAATCCAATTTGATATAAACGGACGTTGAAAATCCCATGATTTAAATATATTTCAATTACCTGACATCCGTATAATATTAAAGTTTACAATATTAACTAACACAATGAAATATACCAAGATAAGATTTACACGATTTTACGTGGTGAACATGAAAACGGTGGCTCTCATTAAGTTAGCAGTACCCTAATTAAGCATCATAAACTTACAACATTTTTTATATACGTATATAGATATACGAAATTAAAATCATGAAAATTCACGATATTGTAACATCCGTATACTCGTAGTATATCTACGCAAAAGCATACGCTTAGCCTCAAACGTTCATATATGTAAACATTTGCAAGTTTTACAGGTATTAAGATAAATACGAGTTTACGGACGTGGCAATATCGTAAAAGTTTCAAACTATTAATCATTTGACATCTTGGACGTCAAATGACAGATTATGTGAAACTTTTACGACATTATAACGTACGTATAAGTAAATATGTGTCTAAATAACTGTGAATCGCACAAGTGCTTAGTTTAAACCCTCTTAAACAATTAACGAAAAATAAAATATAACACAAATTAAATCGCAGCGCCGATTGAAAAATAACATTTAGATTTTTTTGGTAATAAGGCGCATTTGACATTTCGTTTTGGTGTAAAATTAGGGATATAAATCACAGTCACAAGTAACAGTCGCTTAAATTGAAGGTATCTACTTACTTCTAATTTCAAATTATTATTATTTAGGAATAATTTTAATAAGGTAGGTATGATAGTTAAGTGCTGATAAGTAAATTATCTCAAATAAACTCAAGTCGAACACAGTGAGCTTTACCAACCTACGTTTATAAAACGGATATACAGACGTCAGTAATCGAATTTGATTCAAATTATAAACGGACGCCGAATATCCCACGATTTAATTATATTTCCATTATCTGACATCCGTATAATATTAAAGTTCGCAATATTAACTAACACAATGAAATATACCAAGATAAGATTTTACACGATTTTACGTGGTGAGCATAAAAATGGTGGCTCTTTTTAGGTTAGCAGAACCCTAAATAAGCATCTTACACTCACAATATTTTTATATACCTATTTAGATATACGAAATTAAAATCGTGAAAATTTACGATATTGTAACGTCCGTATACTCGTAGTATACGGACGTTACAATATCGTAAATTTTCAAACTATTTGTCATTTAACATCCTGGACGTCAAATGATAGATAGTATCAAACTTGTAACGAAATTGTGGCTAAGCGTATGCTGAGATTTGGGTGACGCAACGATTATTTAATACCGGAACATACTGACAGCTGCATATGCTGCGGCTCAGGTTCTGCTCTGGCAGAAGCTGACTACCTGTGTCTGCATCAACTGCACTGAGTTACAAAGTCATACGCATATCTACGTAAAAGCATACGCTTAGCCTCAAACGTCCATATATGTAATCATTTGCAAGTTTTACAGGTATTTAGATAAATACGGGTATACGGACGTGGCAATATTGTAAAAGTTTTAAACTATTAATCTTTTGACGTCTTGGACGTCAAATGACAGATATTGTGAAACTTTTACGACATTATAACGTCCGTATTAGTACATATATGTCTAAATAACTGTGATTCGCACAAGTGATTTGTATAAATACCCTGCTAAACAATAAACAAAAAATAAAATCTAACACAAATTAAATCACTGCGCCGATTGAAAAATAACATTTAGGTTGTTTTTTTGTAATTAGACGCATTTGACATTTTGTTATGGTGTAAAATTAGGGACATATATCATGACCGATTTTAAACTTTCGCGATTTGTATACATCATACAATATTATTTAGCGGGTCTTAGTCGCGATAATTTATTTATTTCAAGGCATACATACCTCTGTTATTCTCCTACGTTTCTACCGGCTTGCAACAGTTGTGGTCGCGGAGGGACTGATGTCAGCTCAGCGCCGTCCTTGTGAAGCGCGGGTTTCGGCAGCTACCCTCACTTGTTTTGTATTTTTGATATTTTTAGTTCTATCCGCACTGTCGGTACCTCGACACACTACACTTATGACGTCTACACACTGATGAGTTGTGTTACTGCGGCGTTGTTTGCATTTGTTGATAACTGGGTTCCAAGTGGTCGATAGTCTGTATCCGTCCTCCCGGTTGAAATTTCTATGTTTTTTGATTTCAACCGCTTCACGGCTTCACGTACTATCCTGGAGTAATAGTGGCGATCGGTGGATAATACTTGTGGTTGATGTAATTCTATCCAGTGGTTTGGTCCAGATTCCAGCAAATGCTCAGCTATGGCAGATTAATTAATTTGTCGATTTTTGACAGCTGTGATATGTTCTTTGACCCTTTCAGCGATCGTTCGTTTGGTCTGTCCGATATAGGAACTACCACAACTGCAATCGACCTTGTAGACGCCTGGTGTTTGTAGAGGAATTACGTCCTTTGGGGTACGCAGATTGTGTGCTACCTTGGAGAGGGGACTATATACAGTCTTGATGGAGTATTTCTGTAGTACTGTTCCAACTTTGTCCGTCACTCCCTTGATATAAGGCATGTAAGCCGGCACTCTGCTTACTTCAGGTTTGCGGTCCTTCCTCTTCCGACGGGGTATCTCCTTTTTGTATCCGTTGCGCCTTAGTACCTTCTGAACATGTGACAATTCACTGTTTAAGTGTTCAGGGTCACAGAGGTCATAGGCTCTGTTCACTAACGAGGTCGCTACGGATTCCAAATGCTCGCATCATCACCCGCGACATGTAATATATTTATATATTATATTTATGTATCATATCTATGAATAATTATATATATCTATAGTATATTTATGGTTAATAATATGTATCTAAATTATTAATATGTATTTAATAGATATCCTATTTTCACCACATGGCTAATGTATCTACCTCATCTATCTCTGCAACACCAAAAGGTTGACTGGCAGAAAATGCCACTAGGCATTAAGTCCACCTGTGTACTATGTTTGTGCATAAAGAATAAATTTAAAAAAAAAAATATGAATTAACACAATTAAATATACCAAGATAAGATTTTACATGATCCACAAAAATGGAAGTAGAGTATACTCTCTCTTACCACTACACTGTACACAAACAAATGTACCAGCTAATACAAAAACTAAACAAACTAAAATAACTGATTATTTTACAACTATACAACCACCAAAAAAGGCCCAAAATACTATTTGTTTTCGCAGATAAAATTAAGCCAAGAACTACTACAATAATACACCAAAATATAGCAGGCGTAATAAATATACAAGAGCTTATTGAGGTAGCCATAAATGATTTATCGAATAATATAGGTAATATTGACATTATCTGCTTAACAGAAACCTTTTTAAAACAAGGATCTGAACCCAACCTTAGAATAGGCAATTACAAATTAGCTTTGTTTTTCTCACGCCCTAACCAACGCAGAGAAGGCTCATGCATACTAATAAAGCATGACCTGGCATACAAACATATTAGCAACTTACCACCTTTATTCCCCCTTCATTTTGAATGTAGTGCTAAAGAAATTACTACTTTTAATCTTGTAATAGTATGCATTTACAGAACACCCTCATCCAGCACAAGTATATTCTTAAATAAATTTGAAAAACTCACTGATAAGTTATGCAAGAAGTCTAATACAACGTTATTATCTGTGTAGATTGGAACATTGATACATTAAAGTAGGTAAAAAGTATCCAGTGAATTACAATCCATACTTAAAACAATAACTTAAAAAGCCACATAACATTACCGACGCGAAAATCATCTTGTTTAGATCAAATTGTAAGTAACGTTCAGGAAGGTAAATCTAATATTCATTACCTAGCATTATCTGACCATGAAACTGCCCAATCGTTGACTATCAACAATGAGACCTACAGTGTAAATAACAAATCTTATAACTATCAATACAAAACCATTAGAGATCTTAGCCAGGAAAACATGGTCAAATTCAAAAACTGCATTAATAATTTGCACTTCACTGAGGTATACGAACAACAAAGTACAAATGAAGCATTTAACACCTTCCATGACACTATCACCATGTTTTATACTTTATGTTTCCCTAAAATAACCATAAAAAGTGTAAGTGTAGTCAAACACGTAAAAAATAGAAAACTAACTAAAAATATAAAACGATGTTGTATAAGAAAAAGAATGCTATACTTGAAATATCATCTTGATAGACACAATAAAAGACAGAATAAGACAAGGTATAACAATTATATAACAATATTAAAACAATGTATCAACAAAGCGCAACAAATAAACAATCTAAACTTCATTAAAACGCAAAAAATGCCTGCTCAGCTGCATGGAAAATTATTAAAGAAAACAATAATAGAGCAATAACTAGCGCACACATAGAATCAATAGAATTTAACAAAAAGATCTACACCAAGCCTATTAAAATTTGTAATTTATTTAACAATTACTATGTATCACTGTGCAGCAATGTTAAAAAATACGAAGATACAGGCTCACCTAACCATATCACCAAAATATCTCAAAATACTAAGACCCTTATTTCTCACACCAGACAACTCTGACACATTAAAGATAATAAACTCCTTAAAAAATACTCATTCTACTGGCTATGATGATATAAGTACAAAGGTATTAAAAACCTGCGCACACTCTTTAGTAGCACCATTAACCTATATCATTAACCTGTCACTCGTAGGAGGTAAATTCCCTGATCGTCTTTAACTGTCAATTGTTAAGCCAATGCACAAAAAAGGAGCCAAAACTAACATCAATAATTACAGACCAATTACACTCATACCTATACTATCAAAAATATTCGAGAAAGTTATGTACATCAAAATAGATACATTTCTAACTTCTTGTAATATCTTAAATAAAAAACCGTTCGGTTTTCGGAAACAAAGCTCCACTGCATTGGCATGTTTTTCTTTAATAAAGCATATTACAGACGCCTTAAATAATAAATCTATAGTCGCATGTCTGTTTCTAGACATGACAAAAGCTGTTGACTTCGTCTGTCACCAAAAACTGCTCTCAAAGCTCTCAAATTATTGGTTACGTGGAAATATTTATAACTGGATTGAGAGTTATCTAGAAAATCGAATACAATATGTCGAATTAAACAGAACTTATAAAAATAAATAAAAGCAATACAGATCGATGTACAAAATAAACAATTATGGTACGCCCTAAGGGAGTATTTTAGCCCCTCTTTTGTTTCTGTTATACATTAACGATTTCCCGGATGCAATCTACCAGGAAATTATACTATTTGCTGATGATACAACAATAATAATTAAAGATAAACATAAACTTAATCTAGAAATAAATATAAAAGCAACACTCAATAATGCCATAAGCTGGCTTAATTAAAACAACCTTAAGATAAACATGACAAAAACAAATATTATTCAGTTCCAAACATATGCAACAAATCTAAATTAAATCATAATGACACGAATCATTGTTGATAATTGCGTATTTTTAGGTATCAGGGTCGATAAATATTGTAATTGGAAACCTCATTTAGAAAAACTAGTCAATAAAATAGATCGATTTATAAATGTTTAAAAAAAGTTAGACTGACAGTAAACATTAATGCTGCACTATCTGCATACCATGCTTACGTATCCTCCCTGCTCAGATACGGCATTGTTGTATGGGGTAACTCGGTTGAAGTTGAAAGAGTTCTTATAACCCAAAAGAAGTGTATTCGAGCAGTATGTGGAGTCGATACACTGACAAGCTGTAAACCTCTATTTAAAAAACACAAGATTTTACCTGTTCCATGCTTATACATATTAGAAATAGGTTTACTAGTAAAACATCATGCTGAATAGTTTTTAAAATTTGATGATACATAACTGCCATCTATTAAATTGGAATTATTTAGAAGAAATGCATACTGTATGGCAATTAAAATATATAACCATATTCCGCTAAGTATCAAAATGTTACCTATATCCCAATTTAAAAAACAACTTTTTAATATACTATTAAATAAAACTTATAATAGTGTCAAGGAATATCTTGAAGATAAGGCCCTAGGCAACTAATATTATCACCGAAGCATATTAGTAAAATGTTATTTTGTTTCATGTGCCACTCATTGTTATGTTTCTAATATATTTGTTCTTTATATTCCCATGTAGTACCCGTTTACTGCACTCAATTCGCACGCCCCAAGGGGCAGAATATGCTGTAACCAACCATTTATAAACACCTGTTAATGTACCATTTTCTTGCGAATAAATGAATTATTATTATTATTCGTAAGTGTCTCTGTTACACGGCTATTCTTCTAACATTTAGTGTTAAAAGAATAACCGGACCTTTGGGAGGCTTACACGGGGATATGGATCCAACGCGCAGAGGCCCGTAGAGAGCTTTAATCTAAAATGGGATGGGACACATGCAGCGGAGCCTCCACAACTGCACTACTGAGAACAGCTATGGACTAGCCGCAGCATATGTAAGACTATTGTAATATGTGGAGCCTTATTTAATTGGTTTATGGGATTGGGTGTTTGATGGACTTGTAATTTTTATGGATGAAAAATGGCACCTGCCAGTAATACTCTAATAGTATCCGTCCGGATGGCGGGTGGTGACTCGCCAACTCACTGGATGGGCCCTCTCTTAACAGCCGCCCAAAGCAAACAAACTCTGCCATAGAGGCAGCCAGAGGGAAACACCGGTGCGAGTGGCTAGGGGTGATAAGCGGTGCGGCACCGGTTTCACCATCGCGGGTCTCGTGACAACGGAGGCTCGGAGCGGGTTTCCCCGTAGTTACGCCCTTGAGAATGACACTTCCACCCCCGAGCTGGTAGCTCTTGCGGATCCACTCCGACCAGCCAGTAAAGGCAAGCTGGAGACGAGGCCCTGACCGACTCTCTCAAAGCATTCGGGACCGCAGTGTCGCCACACACATTCAGCTCGCCACAAAGCTGCCCTGCGGTTGTAAGGTTTCTTTTCATCTTGTAATACATTTTTTGTTTATATTACTCGATGAAGGTGATGTTTGAAAGCTGTTATTATTATTACACCATTTTACGTGGAGAGCATGAAAACGGTGGCTCTCATTAGGTTAGCAGTACCCTAATTAAGCATCGCTTAATTAAGGGGTGCATAGGGTTCCCACCAAGATCTTAGGGCCCAAGCCAACCTCACCTGCAAGTGGTGCACCTGCCGATCAACGGACGAGGCTCTGGCAAACAAAATATCCCGATAAGCGGCAATAGGCTCGCTACCTATTACGTGGGATCAAAACACTGGCGAAAAGTGGGCGTTTAATATGCCTCTGCCTACCCCTTCGGGGAAACAGGCGTGAGTCTATGTATGTATGTATAATTAAGCATCATAAACCAACAACATTTTTATAAACGTATTTAGACATACAAAATTAAAATCATGAAAATTTACGATATTGTAACGTTCGTTTACTTGAAGTTTTATATTATGTTCGTATACTAGTATACGACTGTATACTTGAAGTCGTATACTCGTAGTCGTATACTACGAGTATACGGACGTTACAATATCGTAAATTTTCAAACTATTTTTCATTGGGATATTTTTAACAGCGTATCATAAATGTTATGTAACACACTAAAGTGAGTTACGCAAAAAAACTTTATTATTTCACTAAAATACTGACTTGCACACTAAAATACTATTTGTACACCAAATATGATGATCTTTTTACAAAATATCATTTGATATGAAACGTTTCGTCCGCTCGGGAAACTTATCCACTCAGAAAACTTAATAGGTTATGTTAGGTTCTCTTGTGACCCTGCTCCCAAAAATAGGAGCCCTGCGAAGCAGCAGGGCTCCGTCAACTTAGCTTAGTGGTGCAATTAGTATTTTTGGTGGAAAATTAGTATTTTTGACTAACAGTTAAATACAACCCTTTTTCATTTAACACCCTGGACGTCAAATGATACATAGTGTCAAACTTGTAACGAAATTTTATTGTGGCTAAGCGTATGCTGAGACTCGGGTGACGCCACGCAGGGTAGATCCGATTATTTAATACCTGAACATACTGACAGCTGCGTATGCTGCGGCTCAGGTTCAATGTGGACATGCGTCTGTTCTGCTCTGGCAGAAGCTGACTACCTGTATCTGCATCAACTGCACTGAGTTACAAAGTCATACGCATATCTACGTAAAAGCATACGCTTAGCCTCAAACGTCCATATCTGTAATCATTTGCAAGTTTTACAGGTATTTAGATACATACGAGTATACGGACGTGGCAATATCGTAAAAGTTACAAACTTTTAATCATTTGACATCTTGGACGTCAAATGAATATTTTGAAACTTCTAAGACATTATAACGTCCGTATATTTATTTATTTATTTATTTAGGAAAGCTTACAGACTAATAACAACACATTTAATTAAATAAAAAAGAAGTTGCTAATTACAAGCTACCACATATAAATGCAATGTAACAAAGATTAATTACATCAGTTACTGTTGTAAGTATACCTACTTGTTCAATCATACAATAAATACAATGTTGCAGCCATGTTCCGCCATAAAAAAGTAACTAAAAATGAGATTCATAATACACAAGTTAGTATAATTATATATTATTATAACAAAAAAAGTCAAGAAAATAATAATGAAAAGGTGCACAGGAAAAAAACTGCAATCTAGGCTATATATGCCGATCGCTGCTAAAGAAGTCACAATTTATAGGTTTTTTTTTTTTTGGTCAAGTTAGTGCAGAATATATCCAAATATAATTTCCGTGACATTTGATTAAATGATTCGGCGCAACGTAAAAGAAAAGAGTTCCGTCTGTATTTCGTTGTAGCAAAGGGAACGTGTAAGATCGGACGTTGTCGAAAAACTAATTGATTCATTCCAAGCTTGATGTTACCCATCAACTCAAGGCAATCAATCGTGTCATTGGCTATGTTTATAATGGTTCTTCTGAGTTCGAGAAGTAAAATATGATACCGTTTACAACGCTCGTCATAGTCAATAGAATATTGATTCGCTTTAAAATCTAAGTATCGCAAAAACTTTCTTTATACACCTTCAATGCATGATATATATACCTGGTATTGAGGGTTCCATACCTGTGACGCATATGCTAGATTGCTACGTACGTACATAGGCACAGTACAAAACGTTTACTGTCTTAAGAGACCGAAAACATGAAGACATTCTTATCACAAAACCAAGTGCCTTCGACGCCGTGTTCGTAATGTGATTGATGTGCATATCGAATAAAAGCTTTGAGTCCATGATAACACCAAGGTCTTTAACGTAGTCAACTTTCCTAATAAACTTATCATGAAGTTTGTAACCCGATCCTATGGTAAGTTTTTGACGACTTAATGTTATGTAACAACACTTTGCGATATTTAAATGTAGTTTGTTAAGTGTGCAACTGTGCAGTATGCTACAAATTTATCAAGGTCGTTTTGGAGTTTCCCTACATCCGATGCATCGTTAATAATTTTGTGAATGTTCATGTCATCCGCGTATACATAGAAGTATATAAGAATTTAGGAAACAAGAATTTATATCTCCAGTGAATAGAGTAAACAATAGTGGGGTCAAAAGCGAACCTTGAGGAATTCCAGATGGGATTGAACACCAACCGAGAATTGAGAATTGAGAGCGATTTTCAATGTACGAGCTGAACCAGTGGTACAAATTACCATGTATGCCGGCAGCAAAAAAAAACTGTAACAGTATTTTGTGGTCAATTCGGTCAAAACATTTTTGTTAATCTGTATAGATCACTACACACACAATCTACCTAACTAACCTTTAGATATAAAATCATGAGATAGGATTAGATTTGATGTAGTGGATCGGCCGCATAAGAACCCATGTTGCTCAGCACCAAATGATAATATAAATAATACGTTCTAGTACTTTAGAAAACAAACATAACTTTGAGATTGGACGATAATTCTCTACATTAGATTTATCACCTTTTTTAAATACTGGTGTAATGAACGCCGATTTTCATTTTAATGGAACTAAACCTTCTGTTACCGACCTATTATAAAAAGTATGCAGAGCGGTAAAACCAAACTATCGACTAAACTTGTTATAAATAATGGAGGGATGTAATCTGCCCCACCAGATTTAGTAAGATCCAAACCTTTTAAATATTTCATAACCTTTCCAGGAGAAAAATGTATTGTACTGATGTAATTTGTGCTTCTGCTGTTACCATTTAAAGTACTATACTCAAGTAGACAAGGCATATTGTCTACTTCTGGCTCCTGAAAAGTTGATCTAAAATATATTGCGAATTAATTACTAATTTCTTTACCCATATTAGCTGATACATTCTTATTATATAGTAATAGTACAGTGTACTAGGCAGTGAGGAGGTATTTTTTCTACTTTTAATAAAAGACCATAAGGCCCTCGGGTTATTTAGGTTTGTATATTCTACGTTAGTAATGTATTCGTCAAAACAAGTTTGTTCTAAGTCCACAGCTCGCCGGCGTAATGAAGATACCGTTAGATAGTCACTCATGTTACCATACAATTTAAACCTCCGGTGGTACTTTGACATTTTTTTTACCACTTTTATAAGGCCTGAACTATACCAACGCGGATGAGAAGTTTGCCTGATAGATTTCATAGGTATAAATTTATCTCTGAGAGAATATAATCTGTCGTAAAAATGTTTAACTGACTGTTCCAACGGCTCAGTGCATAACAATAAATGTCAGTCTGTTTTATTAAGAGACAAGATATTTTGAAGTTATTTTGTCTGCAAACCGATGAATTTCTACAAAACCTACCTCCACAATCAAAGGTTTATGGTGCGGGTCTACGGGGATAAACAACGGGTCATCGCACTCCGCAACGCTTAAGAAGTCAGAGATTAAGTTAATCACAACTCACCGATTGTAAAATATTATTTCGTTTTTTTTGTAGTTTGACCCATGTACCTAACAGTTTTGGTGTAAAATTAGGAACAAAATCACATTCATCTTTGGGGTAATGATCATACATAGAAATATTCGCAATAAAGGCACCAAAACATGGAAAGTTCAAGAAAATAAATCAAATTTTCAGGTTCATTAATGTCAGCAACAATATGCGACGGTCGATGGTGAAAATAAATAGTAATGTTATTAAAATTGATGCAGTTGGATCTTAAAATAAAATGGGTTTCATCTCAAGGCTATCTAAGGTTGTTAGTCAAAATATGATAAAATAAACTTTTGTTTAAAAACGTGTCGACATAAATAACCTCCATTTTAGAATCAAATCAAAATTTAATATCACAATGTCAGCAATAGTTACGAATTGACGAGCTCTCTATTAAGCTGAACTATTTTATATATCACAATAGTGACGAATACACTCCAGACGTGAATTGATTTGATGAAAACAATAATTTAGGGGTTTTCCAAGGCAGCGGCACAATACCATATATATATGCATTATTGCGTGTTGAATAAAGTTATTAAGTATTTTTTTTATAAATTAACTCCCTTGAAGTTCCAGTAGAGGCAACGAAGAATTGAGACCTATGAATATAAAATAAGATGCGTGTGATATAAAAACATGAGAAATACGGCTTAGTAAGGTAAAAACATGAATTTTACAAAATACAGATCTTATATACGGGTATACGTAATCCTTAGGTATTCTGTTTCTTTTCACTTCGATTGTTTTTCCAGACATTTCGCTTAAAAAGGCAGACGCTACATCACATATCAACTGAAAACGTGTAAATACTTACTCACAAATAGTGAATAAAATAACCGATAAATAGAATCCTGCAAATTCAGATCTATTGTGTGCACGAAGTGGCAACGTAGCATTGAGAGCTTTCGTTGGACGTCACATACGGCTAGCAATGAACGTATAGAATAAAGACGAAAGCGCCACTAGTTTTTGCGACGAAAATCAACGGAACTACGAAAATATTCTGTGCAGCAAGATTGGAAGAAAAATGACGTCCAATTTATTTTTCATATTTTGACTTTTCTAGTATCAGGGGGACATTTTGCAAGCATTGCACGTAGTCTCCTATTTGACGTCCGATATACGGACGACTCAAGCAGGTGGACGCCACATTAGATGCAAAAATGGCCATAGTGGACGTACAATAGATTACGGGATATATATATATATATATATATATATATATATATATATATATATATATATATATATATATATATATATATATATATAAGTAGATTAGGATACATATATTACGGGAAAAATAATAAAAAAAATATTTTACTAAATATTAATTTTTTTTCTGCAAAATACAGTATGTTGCCAAATGTCAACATTGCCTGTCTGGGGATACCTATGAACTAAGTACTTATACAAAACATGTAATGTGTCTTAGTGGGTTTTATGGCTTATAAATATATTATAAACCGTGAAATTCACCAAAACAGTTTCTGTATTTTGTATGACAAAGAGCTACGTTACAT
>CALYKY020000248.1:0-31460 GCA_944739405.2 Euclidia mi
AAAACATGCACATGGCTAAAATAAGTACAATAGAACAATAGTAGTAATAAGGAAACAATATTTTCATGATCAAATGCAAAACAGACATACAGCAACAACATAAGCAAAGGAAAACAAAAGTATGTCTTGTCAAAACGAGACTTCTTGTGTCCAAAGGCAAATGCCTGACACAGATTTAAACATAAGGCACACAGGTTTTATTTTGAAAATAATGCATTTATTTCATAACATGGCATATATTTACCAAAAGAACTGAGTGCGTGCCTTAAAGTCACGAATTCGAATTAACGGCTGGTTCAAGTCTTCCATTGCTTGTTTATTACGCATGTAATTCCCCTAAGCGTTTGGCAAGATTACAAATAAACGTAGGCAGGCTATATTGCTGTTACGTGTCGGGTGAATATTAATATAAGGCAATAGTTTCAACCTCAAAACAAGCATGACATACTTCGTATCGCAGTAATTAACATACACGACTCTACGTTACTGTTTCTTTTTATTACGTACGTCAATTTGTAGTTTTATGGTAAGAATGGCGCGGTAACTTATACTTTTTATTTGGATAGATTTACATTTTAAACGTGTTTATCATTGTTCTTCTTCTTAGCGTATCGCTGGCAAACACATATTTTTGAGGCCCAGAAAGCAGCCAGTTGACTGCATTGTCGGAGGCAGTCAGTGTATCATTATTGTGTTCAAGAAACGTTTATACTGTTGTCTAGGTCTAGGTCTATTCAATAGGATTTTGGAAGAAATATAAAAATTTTAATTCCGCCTTTCTTAAACATGTCTTTCTCTATAACACATGTTTAAGAAACCCGGAATTTCAAAGTAATCTCATGATATTCCCGATGACAATCGTACCTATTACGTAGCCTTTAGACGTCATAAATGTCAAGGAAGCATGACTCCCGCGTCATTAGTCTCAACGTTATGGATTTTTCCAAATATGTAAAGGGAGGGTTCTCGGCAAATTTAATTCGTTGCCATTTGTGAATTAAGGTTTCGTTTCTTATAAAATTTGATAGGTAACGGTTTAGGTTTAATAAAAATAGATTACATGATAAATAAAGTAGGTAGCTAGGACATACGGACAGACAGATAGATAAAAGTAGACAGACATGGCAAATCTAAAAGGTTCCATTTTATGCCATATTTGGCTACGGAACCCTAAAAGAGGGTCTTCATTACTAAACAACATCTCAAATATTATATTTCTGTTAGTTGTATGAAAATGTCCACCAATATACATACAACCAAAATAAATGAAGAATTAATAAATCATCAAAAAATAGTAATGAAAAGACTAAAATCTGTGTTTTTTGTTCGATGCAAATGCTCTCATTTTGGGGCACCCGTTATAACCATACAGTTCGCGGCACGCTATGCATAGCTATTGCGTTCGTGCGATTTATCATTTTTCACGATCATGTGTTTTTGCACACCTACCCAGGTGTGCAAAATTTATTTTAGAAATTTAAATGTTGACAGCAGCATTTTAAACAAATAAGTTTAAAATAACGTTACTATGATAAAGTTAAATTAATATGGAAAACTAGAGGATGCCAACAGGTACGCCCGCACATTTGTTTTTATAACTGTTTCTGCCCAATCCCGTGAGAATTGCAAAAAATTCCCCCCCTAAGGTTTTCAAGGAACATAATGTCAAAGGAGAAATACCAAAGACGGCCTGTAGCGGCCAGAAAGTTGTGAATCGTTGAAATTAAACATATATTTTTTAAAATTTATGCATCGTCTTCATTTCTTGATAAACCATCGGTGAAAGATTTTAGTTTTTAAAGATTATTATCTGAATAGGCTATGGTAATAGCGGATAATAAAATGAAGTATGGTAGGCAGAAATTGTTTTAAGGAAATAATATATTTATAATTATATTAGAAAACAATATCTTTTATTTACTTTATAAATATATTTGTAAAAAGAATCAAGAGATATATAATTTATTATATATTCCATAAATATTAAACGGTAAAAATCGCTTTTTTTTAATCGATGGTAAGTATAAATATTTTTTCAAACCATTTGCAACACATTTTTTATCTGTTATGTCATTCGTGTTGCTACTGCGCATCGTGAATATTTTGCTCTGATTTATTGGTGTTTTCGTACGGTTTTAATTGTACTGTAATTGAATATAAATTCAATAATAATGATCACTATCTTCTACCCATGCTAAGAATATGCAGCGGTGTTTATGATTGTGGTTAGTTTTTTTAGATGAGTATAGTACGAGGTTCCCTAGTACACAGGTGATTATTAATTATTATTGGCCTCTCTTTATGTAGTTTTTGTTCTATATGACACAAAGACATTCCTTTATTTACATCTAGGTATTATATTTATGTTATAATTCAATTTTGAGGTATATTTAGTGGTGGCATAATTTCCATTTCAAATATCTCGTATCTTATTTCCACCAAGAATTATTTAAAAAAAAAATATACAGGGTAATAGAGTGGTCATTTATCTTAAAAACACACATGGTTTCGTGTTTGGCCTTGTCAGGCCCATAATGTATGGCCAAATGGTACATCTCCTTTCAACTTCTTGCGCCCCTTAGTTTTCAGTCAGTCAGTCACGCAAAAATATTATTTATATAGATAAGCTCATATTTCAACAATAATACAATTGATTTTTACTAAAACAGCTAATTTCAAATCAAATGAGAACACGGCGTTTCTTTAAAGGAAATAATATAGAATATCTGAAGTATATTCAAATGTGATATTAGTGTAATTTTGATACTTATATATTTACCAGAGAGTGGTGAGCATCACTTTTGAACGCCAAAACTAATATTATTGTGATCAGAACTATCGAAGTAAAAGAGTTATGAAGGAAATAAAGCGAGTAGAAATCCGTTATCCACTTCTACTCGGTCAAAAACAAGTATACGACTAGAAAAACATGTTATGACCTTCTCACAAAGTTTGTTAACTTAAAAAAAAATAGTTGAACCCCTTGCTTATCAAATTCAGCTTTCTTGACCCTAACGATTAAGAAGAACACACCTTAATAGAATTTGTAAAATATCTCCTACTTAATTAATGAATTTGCCTTGTCTGACCAAAGATCTAAATTTTATCAACAATTTGACCCAAAATCAAATAATTGTTTTTTAACAGTTTCTTTCACATTTTCACCTGTGTGAAAGAAATTTATCATAGATAACACGAATAAAAAATCTCTTCTTGAATGTTTTGCTATTAATCGTCTTGTAATCGAATATTAAGCTCGGTTTATAAAGCTGGCAGTGTGGGTGTAGATACTAGATATTGTTAATTAAATCCTACGCCTTTTAGTATTAAATTCGCAGAGTCTTGATTAAAATGGACGTATCTTATTTGAAACTGTGATTTAGAATCTAGTGGTATAGTGTCTGTAAGTAGGTTGACATGAATGGAAAGTATAAATGGAACATGGTTGAAATTATTATTTATGTGAATATGTTCACAGCATAAAGGACTTGTAAAAGAATAGTGCTCCCATATAGTTCCTAACATTAAAAATATTGGTGTAACACTAATTATTATAAAACGAATAAATTTACAAGTCCTAACCAGCAAAATTTAAGTTTTAAATGGAGTAACACTTTCCAACTATTTTGTTAATATAGCACATTGTGCTCTATTACAAAATTTTGGTACAGACATCAGCCTAGCGATTCGGCTTATTTTCAAGACATTTCTTTAGCCCGCCCAGAGTCCGACTTGTAGTATTAATAGGTAGACTATTAAGTTCTCTATAGAGCAATTGCCGTCTAAGGTCTGATTTTTTCACAATCTTAAGGATTGATATATTCTATAGTACAGACTTTAGTTACAGAGTATTAAATGGTATTTAAGGATTTCCGTTAATACTATCGTAGGTATTCATGACAGCTGGGATCAACGCTAGTCGCCTAGGTACGTGTCAAACGATAAATTTAATAACAACCGCATAACTCCTAGAAGTCTACAAACAATCAAAGTGACAGTCTACAGATTTCTAACCACGTTAAATTAAATTTGATCTTAATTGTGGACGATTGCTAAGTTGTTTACTAGGATAGACTCTAGTCTTTGATTAGTTGTTGGAGTCTTATGATGTATGCATACCGCACTTACTTTTTGTCGAGCTACATTTTAGAGTGTTAAAGCTCTAAATTTCCTTACAAGACACTGGAGGTAACTCCATACTTTGTTGCTAAAAGTTATTGAAGTGTTTGAAAATGTTGCCCAAAAAGGAACTGCGGTTTGGATGTTTACAATGTGAAACAGTTGCAGCTCCATGCTAAAATAACATTTATGTGGCTATTACTTTTATTACTCGTTCATCCTCGCGGATCTACTTATTGCATTGCGAACAAGGCAGTTAATGTGAATGAAGAAGCATCTAGTAATTAACTTAAATTTTGACGTTCCAAAGCTACACTTTGTGACCTAAATGAATAAATTATTTTGATTTTTAAGCTCCATTACCAACCTTAAAATCTTGAGAACTGTTAAAATGATTAAAAGAACTTTAAGTTAACAAACACGTTATAGTTTATTGCGAGGTTATTAATGTGCCAAACCTAATATTACTAAACGTCTACCAAACTACATAACTAATGTGTGATCATAGCCCTACATTTTACTTACGTCTCTTAGTTCTTCTAATTTATGATTTCTTACACGCAAAGACAGATTTTACAGTTCCCAAGTCCTGGAAGATAAATTATTTTCCGAAAACGAACCATGATCCCTTTGAACCCTATTATAAAATACGGGCTTAACTTCTGTTATTTAAACGCTCTTGATTTACGTTCAAACAATATTTTGTAAACATTGTTTAGAACTCCAAATCAAAGTTTGGAAGTCCATAATTTTGTTATATTTACTTACTGTAAGTATGAATACTAACTACTTCGTGTTGTATAATTAATACTTGTACGCGCGGTATTATAATTTACACTGAATAGGCGCGTTAAATGTTATTTGTTGTTAATGTCATAATTGATTATACATCAACATCAAAGTTTAGTTTAGCTTTCCAGATAAATGAAAATATTTTATATAAAACTAGAGGACGCTCGCAGCTACGCCTGCATTTTTTTAATTTACCCGTCTTAGCCGATCCCGTGGGAATTTCGGGAAATCCCTTCTTAGTGAACCCCTACGGTTCCCAAGGAACATACATGTCAAATTTCATCTTCCTGCGCCCAATAGTTTCGGCTGTAGCGTGTCTGTGAGTCAGTCAGTAACGCAAGGATTTTATATATTAAGATACAAAAATAAATAAAAGTAATAGAAGCAACAAATATATATTATAAGCTATAGGTACCTGAACAGACCGCAAATTTAAAATAACAAAAAAGAAGTCACTAACCCGATAAATCACACAAGGCGTACGAAAGCAAGAAAACTTTTACTAGGTAAGAGAAAAGGTAACAAATTTCTAACATTCAAGAACTTTGTGATTAGTAACTAAAAACATCTTGCTCGAATTGTTCACTTTTAATCATTTGGCGCCTATTTCATACAGTTGTTTACGTGTTAAGTGTCTTTGAACACCCTAGGTGGAAAAAGTTTTCTTATTATACGTGTCGACGGTAATATTTTCCTCAAATGGATAATAAATAAATCACCTTGTTAATTCAAGGGAAGTCTTCTGACTGAAGCATTAATGGACAGGGGATCTTACCTCAGGAGGTCCATGAATAAGTGTACCTACTTGTAACTTTACGGCGTTTCAATTTTGCTTTTTTATTAATTGACCTAGTGATTTGAGTGCGTTTGGCTTTTAAATAGTCGTTTCGCCATTCACAAAGCGTCTCGGGTCGCAGGTTCCATTCACAAACGAATCTCGCTTCATCCACAAATTGTTAATATAATCTGGATTCTCTTTGTATTAGTTTTAGGATAAGTCGGTTGCGACACGAATCTAATTCTTCGTATCGTGAGCGAGCACTAGGTACTTAAATTTAAAATCCTTCCTGAAAGAACGGAAAAACATATAGATGTTTTTCCGTTCTTATTCTAGTACCTCATTTTAAACTAGCTTAAAGCCCCGAAAACCCTTTTAAGACTGCTAGGAATCTGCTAAAAATAGGAATTCGTAACGCTAAACGCCGACACTTTCTTGACAACCTTGATTCCTTTTCCCCAGCATGGAATTTTCTGGGGTCTCTTGGTATTGGTAAGCATCGTCATATAGACTTTCCAAGGACAATTGAGTTGGACGACATTAATCGACATTTTACCTCCAGATGCTTCCTAGATCATATAACCAAGCATCAAACTCTTAACTATATGACCGGATTAATGCGGCCAAACATTAATTATTTTAAGTTTTCTCCAGTCACGTCAGCTTAAATCAAAAAGGTAATTATATCTATCAAGTCCAGAGCGGTGGGATGTGACAACCTCAGTCGTCATATGATCACCGTTATTCTGTACTTTCTCCTCTCTCCCTTAACCCATATCTTTAACTTTTCTCTTGAAATCGGCCAGTTTCCTTCATTGTGGGGCAAAGCTTTCGTCCGCTCACTGCCAAAGATTTCTTATCCTTCCCTTCCTTCCCATTTCCGTCCTATCTCCGTCCTCCCATTTCTGTCTAAGGTGCTTGAGGCATGCGTCTATAAACAACTGTCTGGGTTTGTATTCGAAAACAATATTTTATCTCCTCTACAATCAGGATTCAAACCCGGACATAGCACAGTCTCAGAGTTACTTTAAGTAACTGGCGATGTGAGGGCGGGTGTGGAAGACACTAAGATCACAGTGCTGGTCTTAGTGGATTTTTCAAACGCTTTTGGCACCGTCAACCACGAACTCTTTATTTCCGTCCTCTCCTATTATATGATTTCATCGGACGCGCTGGAATGGTTCTCATTTTATCTTCGAAGACGTCAGCAATATGTTCGTGTTGATGAATCTTCGTCAACTTGGCGAGATTTGGACTCTGGCGTTCCTCAAGACGGCATAATATCTCATCTTCCTTTTTCATTGTTTATAAATCTTCTCACACATGATCTTCGCTGTACGTATCATCTTTACGCCGATGACCTGCAGATTTACACCCAGGCAAAGGCAGAAAGTCTTACTGCAGCCATCGATAACATCAACTGGGATCTAAATGCGATCAAAAACTGGTCAGATAGATTTGGTCTGTCAGTTAATCCCGTTAATTGCCAGGCAATCTTAATTGGTAGCCCACGTATTATGTGCCGAGTGGATGTCAAATCACTTCCACCTATTAATTTTAATGGGTCTGTCATCCCCGTCAGCCCTAGTGTCAAGGATCTCGGCTTACACATCGACGCTGCCCTTGACTGGAGAACACAGATTGCAGTCAGAATACCAGTCGCAAAGTCACAGGAACCCTGTGGACTCTATATCGCTTGAAGAACTTTCTTCCCACCAAGATTTAAACCATGCTTGTGCACACGTTACTTTTTCCTATAATCGACTATGGTGAAGTATGTTATCTCGACCTGAATGCAGATCTGCTCAATAAACTTGACCGGCTTCTCAACAATTGCATTCGATTCATTTTCAATATCCATAAGTATGATCATATATCTGCTTACCGTTCCCAATTACGATGGCTGCCTATACATAAACATCGCAAAGTGCGTACACTGACGACTCTTTTTTCTTTCTTGAACTCTTCTCATGAGTCACTGACTGAGTTGATGGTAGCATCAACTTAGTATTTTATCATTTTAATATTAAAAGTTTTAAGTAGCTTTTTAAAGTAGGGTGTAGCTTGGATATTTGGCCTTGTTGTAAGCAGGTTATATATATATATATTGTTTCTTCATGTTCAATAGCCATTGAGATAGCGGCACAACATACATACATATATTTAAGGCACCGCACATACCAAACTTCCAAAGAAACAGTAACACGAAACTTGAATAATATTTAGTGGTTAGATAGATTATTTGTAAACAAATCCAAGTGACCCGTCAATTCCCTTTTCATTCAGTCCGTTGACCGCTTTATTCAAATAAAATAATGTCCAGATTTGCTCCTCAATAAAACAGTCATGCCTATATTGGTTTGAAATAAATTATATTCTTTCGTACATTGGGCGACAAAGCTTGTCTATATCATTGTTGTTGAAGTTCATCCATCATATCGTCAATCACGGTCAGATTACTCGATGACGTAGCATCGTGACGTAGCAAATTAATATCAGTCAGTTGATTTCACGGATGACACAGTAATTTTGCGACTCACAAATCTATGTTACCGTTGCTTATATTATGGTGTAATTACACCACAATATATACAACGGACATTCTTCATGTATATCTGCTTTTTTAAGGTATTGTTCTGAGCTCACAATTTTCTACAACTAAGTATGTCAAACGTCGACCTTATACACTTTAAACCTTTTTATTTATAGGTATGCTAATAAAATAGTATCTTAATAAGTTTTTATGAAACATCTTGGAAGAATTGATGGTGGGTAGTAAGAGTAAAAATAAACGTAGAAAACCCTTCTACCTCTTTGCTGTTTCTATGAAGTATGAACACATAGAAATAGAAAAGAAAATGTTACTTCATATCGATAAATTACAACGCCGGCAAAAAAATAAAACAATAAAACATTGTGAAAGAAAACCTATTCCACAATATTTTATTACCAGTCGGCATTTTCGGCATTTTTATTGACATGAGCTTAGCTCCTAAAATATAAAATAGCATATGAAAGAAAGATGAATATTTATCAAAACATGCACATGGCTAAAATAAGTACAATAGAACAATAGTAGTAATAAGGAAACAATATTTTCATGATCAAATGCAAAACAGACATACAGCAACAACATAAGCAAAGGAAAACAAAAGTATGTCTTGTCAAAACGAGACTTCTTGTGTCCAAAGGCAAATGCCTGACACAGATTTAAACATAAGGCACACAGGTTTTATTTTGAAAATAATGCATTTATTTCATAACATGGCATATATTTACCAAAAGAACTGAGTGCGTGCCTTAAAGTCACGAATTCGAATTAACGGCTGGTTCAAGTCTTCCATTGCTTGTTTATTACGCATGTAATTCCCCTAAGCGTTTGGCAAGATTACAAATAAACGTAGGCAGGCTATATTGCTGTTACGTGTCGGGTGAATATTAATATAAGGCAATAGTTTCAACCTCAAAACAAGCATGACATACTTCGTATCGCAGTAATTAACATACACGACTCTACGTTACTGTTTCTTTTTATTACGTACGTCAATTTGTAGTTTTATGGTAAGAATGGCGCGGTAACTTATACTTTTTATTTGGATAGATTTACATTTTAAACGTGTTTATCATTGTTCTTCTTCTTAGCGTATCGCTGGCAAACACATATTTTTGAGGCCCAGAAAGCAGCCAGTTGACTGCATTGTCGGAGGCAGTCAGTGTATCATTATTGTGTTCAAGAAACGTTTATACTGTTGTCTAGGTCTAGGTCTATTCAATAGGATTTTGGAAGAAATATAAAAATTTTAATTCCGCCTTTCTTAAACATGTCTTTCTCTATAACACATGTTTAAGAAACCCGGAATTTCAAAGTAATCTCATGATATTCCCGATGACAATCGTACCTATTACGTAGCCTTTAGACGTCATAAATGTCAAGGAAGCATGACTCCCGCGTCATTAGTCTCAACGTTATGGATTTTTCCAAATATGTAAAGGGAGGGTTCTCGGCAAATTTAATTCGTTGCCATTTGTGAATTAAGGTTTCGTTTCTTATAAAATTTGATAGGTAACGGTTTAGGTTTAATAAAAATAGATTACATGATAAATAAAGTAGGTAGCTAGGACATACGGACAGACAGATAGATAAAAGTAGACAGACATGGCAAATCTAAAAGGTTCCATTTTATGCCATATTTGGCTACGGAACCCTAAAAGAGGGTCTTCATTACTAAACAACATCTCAAATATTATATTTCTGTTAGTTGTATGAAAATGTCCACCAATATACATACAACCAAAATAAATGAAGAATTAATAAATCATCAAAAAATAGTAATGAAAAGACTAAAATCTGTGTTTTTTGTTCGATGCAAATGCTCTCATTTTGGGGCACCCGTTATAACCATACAGTTCGCGGCACGCTATGCATAGCTATTGCGTTCGTGCGATTTATCATTTTTCACGATCATGTGTTTTTGCACACCTACCCAGGTGTGCAAAATTTATTTTAGAAATTTAAATGTTGACAGCAGCATTTTAAACAAATAAGTTTAAAATAACGTTACTATGATAAAGTTAAATTAATATGGAAAACTAGAGGATGCCAACAGGTACGCCCGCACATTTGTTTTTATAACTGTTTCTGCCCAATCCCGTGAGAATTGCAAAAAATTCCCCCCCTAAGGTTTTCAAGGAACATAATGTCAAAGGAGAAATACCAAAGACGGCCTGTAGCGGCCAGAAAGTTGTGAATCGTTGAAATTAAACATATATTTTTTAAAATTTATGCATCGTCTTCATTTCTTGATAAACCATCGGTGAAAGATTTTAGTTTTTAAAGATTATTATCTGAATAGGCTATGGTAATAGCGGATAATAAAATGAAGTATGGTAGGCAGAAATTGTTTTAAGGAAATAATATATTTATAATTATATTAGAAAACAATATCTTTTATTTACTTTATAAATATATTTGTAAAAAGAATCAAGAGATATATAATTTATTATATATTCCATAAATATTAAACGGTAAAAATCGCTTTTTTTTAATCGATGGTAAGTATAAATATTTTTTCAAACCATTTGCAACACATTTTTTATCTGTTATGTCATTCGTGTTGCTACTGCGCATCGTGAATATTTTGCTCTGATTTATTGGTGTTTTCGTACGGTTTTAATTGTACTGTAATTGAATATAAATTCAATAATAATGATCACTATCTTCTACCCATGCTAAGAATATGCAGCGGTGTTTATGATTGTGGTTAGTTTTTTTAGATGAGTATAGTACGAGGTTCCCTAGTACACAGGTGATTATTAATTATTATTGGCCTCTCTTTATGTAGTTTTTGTTCTATATGACACAAAGACATTCCTTTATTTACATCTAGGTATTATATTTATGTTATAATTCAATTTTGAGGTATATTTAGTGGTGGCATAATTTCCATTTCAAATATCTCGTATCTTATTTCCACCAAGAATTATTTAAAAAAAAAATATACAGGGTAATAGAGTGGTCATTTATCTTAAAAACACACATGGTTTCGTGTTTGGCCTTGTCAGGCCCATAATGTATGGCCAAATGGTACATCTCCTTTCAACTTCTTGCGCCCCTTAGTTTTCAGTCAGTCAGTCACGCAAAAATATTATTTATATAGATAAGCTCATATTTCAACAATAATACAATTGATTTTTACTAAAACAGCTAATTTCAAATCAAATGAGAACACGGCGTTTCTTTAAAGGAAATAATATAGAATATCTGAAGTATATTCAAATGTGATATTAGTGTAATTTTGATACTTATATATTTACCAGAGAGTGGTGAGCATCACTTTTGAACGCCAAAACTAATATTATTGTGATCAGAACTATCGAAGTAAAAGAGTTATGAAGGAAATAAAGCGAGTAGAAATCCGTTATCCACTTCTACTCGGTCAAAAACAAGTATACGACTAGAAAAACATGTTATGACCTTCTCACAAAGTTTGTTAACTTAAAAAAAAATAGTTGAACCCCTTGCTTATCAAATTCAGCTTTCTTGACCCTAACGATTAAGAAGAACACACCTTAATAGAATTTGTAAAATATCTCCTACTTAATTAATGAATTTGCCTTGTCTGACCAAAGATCTAAATTTTATCAACAATTTGACCCAAAATCAAATAATTGTTTTTTAACAGTTTCTTTCACATTTTCACCTGTGTGAAAGAAATTTATCATAGATAACACGAATAAAAAATCTCTTCTTGAATGTTTTGCTATTAATCGTCTTGTAATCGAATATTAAGCTCGGTTTATAAAGCTGGCAGTGTGGGTGTAGATACTAGATATTGTTAATTAAATCCTACGCCTTTTAGTATTAAATTCGCAGAGTCTTGATTAAAATGGACGTATCTTATTTGAAACTGTGATTTAGAATCTAGTGGTATAGTGTCTGTAAGTAGGTTGACATGAATGGAAAGTATAAATGGAACATGGTTGAAATTATTATTTATGTGAATATGTTCACAGCATAAAGGACTTGTAAAAGAATAGTGCTCCCATATAGTTCCTAACATTAAAAATATTGGTGTAACACTAATTATTATAAAACGAATAAATTTACAAGTCCTAACCAGCAAAATTTAAGTTTTAAATGGAGTAACACTTTCCAACTATTTTGTTAATATAGCACATTGTGCTCTATTACAAAATTTTGGTACAGACATCAGCCTAGCGATTCGGCTTATTTTCAAGACATTTCTTTAGCCCGCCCAGAGTCCGACTTGTAGTATTAATAGGTAGACTATTAAGTTCTCTATAGAGCAATTGCCGTCTAAGGTCTGATTTTTTCACAATCTTAAGGATTGATATATTCTATAGTACAGACTTTAGTTACAGAGTATTAAATGGTATTTAAGGATTTCCGTTAATACTATCGTAGGTATTCATGACAGCTGGGATCAACGCTAGTCGCCTAGGTACGTGTCAAACGATAAATTTAATAACAACCGCATAACTCCTAGAAGTCTACAAACAATCAAAGTGACAGTCTACAGATTTCTAACCACGTTAAATTAAATTTGATCTTAATTGTGGACGATTGCTAAGTTGTTTACTAGGATAGACTCTAGTCTTTGATTAGTTGTTGGAGTCTTATGATGTATGCATACCGCACTTACTTTTTGTCGAGCTACATTTTAGAGTGTTAAAGCTCTAAATTTCCTTACAAGACACTGGAGGTAACTCCATACTTTGTTGCTAAAAGTTATTGAAGTGTTTGAAAATGTTGCCCAAAAAGGAACTGCGGTTTGGATGTTTACAATGTGAAACAGTTGCAGCTCCATGCTAAAATAACATTTATGTGGCTATTACTTTTATTACTCGTTCATCCTCGCGGATCTACTTATTGCATTGCGAACAAGGCAGTTAATGTGAATGAAGAAGCATCTAGTAATTAACTTAAATTTTGACGTTCCAAAGCTACACTTTGTGACCTAAATGAATAAATTATTTTGATTTTTAAGCTCCATTACCAACCTTAAAATCTTGAGAACTGTTAAAATGATTAAAAGAACTTTAAGTTAACAAACACGTTATAGTTTATTGCGAGGTTATTAATGTGCCAAACCTAATATTACTAAACGTCTACCAAACTACATAACTAATGTGTGATCATAGCCCTACATTTTACTTACGTCTCTTAGTTCTTCTAATTTATGATTTCTTACACGCAAAGACAGATTTTACAGTTCCCAAGTCCTGGAAGATAAATTATTTTCCGAAAACGAACCATGATCCCTTTGAACCCTATTATAAAATACGGGCTTAACTTCTGTTATTTAAACGCTCTTGATTTACGTTCAAACAATATTTTGTAAACATTGTTTAGAACTCCAAATCAAAGTTTGGAAGTCCATAATTTTGTTATATTTACTTACTGTAAGTATGAATACTAACTACTTCGTGTTGTATAATTAATACTTGTACGCGCGGTATTATAATTTACACTGAATAGGCGCGTTAAATGTTATTTGTTGTTAATGTCATAATTGATTATACATCAACATCAAAGTTTAGTTTAGCTTTCCAGATAAATGAAAATATTTTATATAAAACTAGAGGACGCTCGCAGCTACGCCTGCATTTTTTTAATTTACCCGTCTTAGCCGATCCCGTGGGAATTTCGGGAAATCCCTTCTTAGTGAACCCCTACGGTTCCCAAGGAACATACATGTCAAATTTCATCTTCCTGCGCCCAATAGTTTCGGCTGTAGCGTGTCTGTGAGTCAGTCAGTAACGCAAGGATTTTATATATTAAGATACAAAAATAAATAAAAGTAATAGAAGCAACAAATATATATTATAAGCTATAGGTACCTGAACAGACCGCAAATTTAAAATAACAAAAAAGAAGTCACTAACCCGATAAATCACACAAGGCGTACGAAAGCAAGAAAACTTTTACTAGGTAAGAGAAAAGGTAACAAATTTCTAACATTCAAGAACTTTGTGATTAGTAACTAAAAACATCTTGCTCGAATTGTTCACTTTTAATCATTTGGCGCCTATTTCATACAGTTGTTTACGTGTTAAGTGTCTTTGAACACCCTAGGTGGAAAAAGTTTTCTTATTATACGTGTCGACGGTAATATTTTCCTCAAATGGATAATAAATAAATCACCTTGTTAATTCAAGGGAAGTCTTCTGACTGAAGCATTAATGGACAGGGGATCTTACCTCAGGAGGTCCATGAATAAGTGTACCTACTTGTAACTTTACGGCGTTTCAATTTTGCTTTTTTATTAATTGACCTAGTGATTTGAGTGCGTTTGGCTTTTAAATAGTCGTTTCGCCATTCACAAAGCGTCTCGGGTCGCAGGTTCCATTCACAAACGAATCTCGCTTCATCCACAAATTGTTAATATAATCTGGATTCTCTTTGTATTAGTTTTAGGATAAGTCGGTTGCGACACGAATCTAATTCTTCGTATCGTGAGCGAGCACTAGGTACTTAAATTTAAAATCCTTCCTGAAAGAACGGAAAAACATATAGATGTTTTTCCGTTCTTATTCTAGTACCTCATTTTAAACTAGCTTAAAGCCCCGAAAACCCTTTTAAGACTGCTAGGAATCTGCTAAAAATAGGAATTCGTAACGCTAAACGCCGACACTTTCTTGACAACCTTGATTCCTTTTCCCCAGCATGGAATTTTCTGGGGTCTCTTGGTATTGGTAAGCATCGTCATATAGACTTTCCAAGGACAATTGAGTTGGACGACATTAATCGACATTTTACCTCCAGATGCTTCCTAGATCATATAACCAAGCATCAAACTCTTAACTATATGACCGGATTAATGCGGCCAAACATTAATTATTTTAAGTTTTCTCCAGTCACGTCAGCTTAAATCAAAAAGGTAATTATATCTATCAAGTCCAGAGCGGTGGGATGTGACAACCTCAGTCGTCATATGATCACCGTTATTCTGTACTTTCTCCTCTCTCCCTTAACCCATATCTTTAACTTTTCTCTTGAAATCGGCCAGTTTCCTTCATTGTGGGGCAAAGCTTTCGTCCGCTCACTGCCAAAGATTTCTTATCCTTCCCTTCCTTCCCATTTCCGTCCTATCTCCGTCCTCCCATTTCTGTCTAAGGTGCTTGAGGCATGCGTCTATAAACAACTGTCTGGGTTTGTATTCGAAAACAATATTTTATCTCCTCTACAATCAGGATTCAAACCCGGACATAGCACAGTCTCAGAGTTACTTTAAGTAACTGGCGATGTGAGGGCGGGTGTGGAAGACACTAAGATCACAGTGCTGGTCTTAGTGGATTTTTCAAACGCTTTTGGCACCGTCAACCACGAACTCTTTATTTCCGTCCTCTCCTATTATATGATTTCATCGGACGCGCTGGAATGGTTCTCATTTTATCTTCGAAGACGTCAGCAATATGTTCGTGTTGATGAATCTTCGTCAACTTGGCGAGATTTGGACTCTGGCGTTCCTCAAGACGGCATAATATCTCATCTTCCTTTTTCATTGTTTATAAATCTTCTCACACATGATCTTCGCTGTACGTATCATCTTTACGCCGATGACCTGCAGATTTACACCCAGGCAAAGGCAGAAAGTCTTACTGCAGCCATCGATAACATCAACTGGGATCTAAATGCGATCAAAAACTGGTCAGATAGATTTGGTCTGTCAGTTAATCCCGTTAATTGCCAGGCAATCTTAATTGGTAGCCCACGTATTATGTGCCGAGTGGATGTCAAATCACTTCCACCTATTAATTTTAATGGGTCTGTCATCCCCGTCAGCCCTAGTGTCAAGGATCTCGGCTTACACATCGACGCTGCCCTTGACTGGAGAACACAGATTGCAGTCAGAATACCAGTCGCAAAGTCACAGGAACCCTGTGGACTCTATATCGCTTGAAGAACTTTCTTCCCACCAAGATTTAAACCATGCTTGTGCACACGTTACTTTTTCCTATAATCGACTATGGTGAAGTATGTTATCTCGACCTGAATGCAGATCTGCTCAATAAACTTGACCGGCTTCTCAACAATTGCATTCGATTCATTTTCAATATCCATAAGTATGATCATATATCTGCTTACCGTTCCCAATTACGATGGCTGCCTATACATAAACATCGCAAAGTGCGTACACTGACGACTCTTTTTTCTTTCTTGAACTCTTCTCATGAGTCACTGACTGAGTTGATGGTAGCATCAACTTAGTATTTTATCATTTTAATATTAAAAGTTTTAAGTAGTAGGAATATTGTTTCTGACTCTAGGTTTTAGAATCTCGCTGATTATAACCAAAATCTGATCAAAATCGTTAACTACTCTGCTTTGTTGCTATCTTATGCTAACTCACTTGAAAGTCACTCCGAAGGTTATCATACTAGATTCCGTACCATTCCTCGAGCTAAGGGTATGCCTATATAGGGTATGGCAACGCTGAAGCGTGATAATTAGAGAGTTGGTTACGACATTGTAACGTTTGTAGACGCAGGTAATTGTTGATTGGAAAAGTCATAGTAGGTGCAGTTTATGCGGTATCCAAAAAATATAATATATATCCTAACAGCGGAAAGCTTTAGTATCTTCACGACTGCTGTACCAAGAGTATCAGTGTCTACTTAGAGACATTAGACAGCGATACTCATCTAAGTAGTTTGCATATTAAAATGCAAAGTTTGCCTTATCACCAGTAAATGCTACTAAACGGTCTTTGCACTATCGTCCTGCATTGTTCGTTGACAATACTTTGTCTGAGAGGTGCAATTGAAATGCACTAAGTACCTCAGCACGTGTTGCATTGAATATTGGAGACGGCGCTATCGCTGACTTAGCTTTTGCATTATGTAGCAACGATACTTCTCGTCGCAATTAAGCAGTAGTCTGTTTATTTGTATTTGAGAACGTGAGATAGCAACAACGTATGGTACATTTATAATATCGGATAATCGAACTAAGGTATGTAAGTACTTAGTTTACATCCCAAAAACAATTCAAAAATCCATATGTCAATTTATTAGATTTTAAATCAACAGTTTTTACCGAATCTTATATAAAGGAACTATCGTTTATATTTGCAATTTGGCTTTCCAAAAGACAATTATATACTTAATAAAATACATATGTTAAGCAATTGTGCTGGAAATGCCAAACGAAATTGTTTCTGTTAAAACGACTGCCATAAGCCATTTGACCTTCGTAATCTAAATGTTTTCGGCAGTTCATCTGATTCCAGGATTGTTTAAGGTGCCGATATCTCCTAGGGACACAAAATTGAAAGGTCAGTGACCCATCTGAAGTAAATCCGATTTCCTACTCGTCATAATGCACATAACCTAAAAAAAAATAAGTACATTTAAGTCTGTAGGTACAGACGTCAGAGTGTTCACAATGTATGCCTGAAAGTTCCTATGTGAGGTCACTAAAAACACAGAGCGCTTTTATACAAAGCATTAGGACAAAGAAGCATTCATCGCAAATGTGGACGTCCACAGCATTAGGTTTTTATTTAATATTGTATTTTAGTTTATATCACATAAGGCATGTTTAGGTACTTTTAGCGACACAAACCCCTGCCACTAACATAAATATGAAATCTTTATAAAAAAGGAAATACGAACTTTGAACAGTGGTAACAAACTCAACACTTTCTCACAGACATGAGGGCACAGTAAGAAGTGTTTGTACTTTACAATGCTCTGAGGTTTTCAACAAAATACAATTTATTTTTAAAACTATAAACTTTTGATTTATCCTTCCATTTAATAAAATCAAATATGAATGACGAAGCGACGGCATTCTTCGAATTTACTACGCGCGATAAAAGTCTGTCTCACTCTGGTTGCGTAATGCTTTATAAATAAATGTGAAATGCCTTACATTTGCCTCGACGTTTGACACGTGTTACGCTAACCGTGGTCACGGGATGCTTTAGAACGGTTACATAAATATTAAGTTCTGTACTCATCATCATACATTTACTATAATGATATACTATACCTACTAGAGGATACCCTCAGCAACGCCAGCACCTTATTTTTCCCGATCTCGTTAGAATTTCGGGAAAACCCTTCTTTGTGCACAAGCCCTTGCGCCCAATAGTTTCAGATGTGCATTGTCCGTCAGTCAGTCAGTAACACAAGAATTTTATATAATTTAACAGGTTAATTAGACGACCGGTTGGCGCCGCGGGAGTGTAAGCGACTGCTGCGTCGAAGGTCGCGGGTTCGATTCCCGCTGAAGTCAAACATTTGTGTGCATGAACATGGATGTTTGTCTTGGTCTGGGTGTTTCTATGTATGATATGTATGTATTTACAAAAAAAAGTATATATGTATGTTTATCCATTGTCTAGTACCCATAGTACAAGTTTCTGCTTAGGTTGGGACTAGATGGTGTTGTGTGAATGTGGTAAAAAAAAAATTAAATACTCATACATTTACTAGCATTTTATTCTTAACCTTCAGATATTACAGACAATTTTTGATATTGCAGATAAATTTATTTATATTTGTAGTCTCACGCCTGTATCCCCGAAAGGGTAGGCAGAGGTGTAAATATTACATCCACATTTCGGCATAAATTTTTAGGTCCCACGTAATAGGGGGCGATCCTATAGCCGTTACCGAGCATATCACCGGACTCCGGCTTATTATTAGTAGTACGAGTATTCGGAAAAACCCAGTAACACTTTTGCCCGATCCGGGAATCGAACTCGGAGCCTCCGATCAGCAGTGGCATACGCTATCCACTGGACCACGGAGGCAGATATATTGCAGATAGTTTTTAAAATAACCTAGCAATGAACATAGCAAACAAGTTTCTATTAGATAAGGTACTGATTTTCTTAGGAAACTTTTTTTTCAGATAATATACTTGATTGCTTGCTTACTTGCGCAAGGGTGTTGAGTTTTAGTAAAAGAAAATAAATCTCTTCTAGCGGTGACGTTTTGCCGAAGAGGTATTCTGGCTACTTGAAAGGAGAAAAAGTTGTATTAAGTCGACACAACAGTTTCTTAGGAAATTGCTCAAATAAAGTGAAGGTTTATCAAGGAACTTCTTGGTTTGGAATTCTTAATCGAACAATATACCCACTAAAAATATACCTTTATTATTTTATCCATCATTTCCTTAAATTAACTATCAATGCTCATGGGAAGAATATGCTACAAGTTTAATGTAGGTTAATTTTGTTTTTGCTCTATTTATGTTAAACTCACAAACATGTCAAGCTTTTTTCAATATAAGTAAAACCTTTAGTTTGTAGAGTTTTTGTACTTTTTCACTAGTAAGTCAGCATGAAACAAAACACATGCCACGCTAATCAATATACAGGTATATCGTTCCCCACTTGCGACAAACTTTAGTAGTAGCTCCAGCATCCTGTAGCCACAAGGACAGTGATGCAAGTTTGGTTACATTTCCATTTGACTAAAATTACAGGTCTTAGTACAGGAGAAGAAGGATCAAAGTAATTTCCGTAATATGAGGTTTGCAGAAGTGATTTATATGAGAAATAAGGTCGTGACATATGCATGTTTTTAGTGTGTATATACAGCGCAAAGTGACCTGTGTTGGCACACGCCGTAATGTAGCACTCACAGCGTGCCTTGGCCTCCCGTTCATAAAACGTTGGCAAATTTAAGCAACGCTTGCACAGGTCGCTGGATAGGTGACCGCGAGTGGCATTTACATCAGAGTGCTACCATAGTACCATAGACGTCAAGCCAGCATTTCTTGGACCTACCCCGTTTTCCAGTGCGTGGCGGCAGCGGCATGGCACGATATAGATAGATAAATCTTTATTGTACACCACAAAAAAAAAACATACATTGAAGGAGCACATACAAGAAATGCACAATTGACGGCCTTATCGCATACAGCAATTTCTTCCAGGCAACCATTAGGAATGGACTCATGACTGTAGAAGGAGCCAAAAGTATTTGATGGTGTAGTTTTGAAACTTTTGATAAATATATTTTTAGCTTATTATACATAAAATAAATACCTACTAGTTAGGTACGTTGACATACATATATAATATATTATATAAACACTACATATAGGCAATACATATAAAAGATATATATACAAATATAATCATATATATATATATATATATATATATATATATATATATATATATATATATCCCGTAATCTATTGTACGTCCACTATGGCCATTTTTGCATCTAATGTGGCGTCCACCTGCTTGAGTCGTCCGTATATCGGACGTCAAATAGGAGACTACGTGCAATGCTTGCAAAATGTCCCCCTGATACTAGAAAAGTCAAAATATGAAAAATAAATTGGACGTCATTTTTCTTCCAATCTTGCTGCACAGAATATTTTCGTAGTTCCGTTGATTTTCGTCGCAAAAACTAGTGGCGCTTTCGTCTTTATTCTATACGTTCATTGCTAGCCGTATGTGACGTCCAACGAAAGCTCTCAATGCTACGTTGCCACTTCGTGCACACAATAGATCTGAATTTGCAGGATTCTATTTATCGGTTATTTTATTCACTATTTGTGAGTAAGTATTTACACGTTTTCAGTTGATATGTGATGTAGCGTCTGCCTTTTTAAGCGAAATGTCTGGAAAAACAATCGAAGTGAAAAGAAACAGAATACCTAAGGATTACGTATACCCGTATATAAGATCTGTATTTTGTAAAATTCATGTTTTTACCTTACTAAGCCGTATTTCTCATGTTTTTATATCACACGCATCTTATTTTATATTCATAGGTCTCAATTCTTCGTTGCCTCTACTGGAACTTCAAGGGAGTTAATTTATAAAAAAAATACTTAATAACTTTATTCAACACGCAATAATGCATATATATATATGGTATTGTGCCGCTGCCTTGGAAAACCCCTAAATTATTGTTTTCATCAAATCAATTCACGTCTGGAGTGTATTCGTCACTATTGTGATATATAAAATAGTTCAGCTTAATAGAGAGCTCGTCAATTCGTAACTATTGCTGACATTGTGATATTAAATTTTGATTTGATTCTAAAATGGAGGTTATTTATGTCGACACGTTTTTAAACAAAAGTTTATTTTATCATATTTTGACTAACAACCTTAGATAGCCTTGAGATGAAACCCATTTTATTTTAAGATCCAACTGCATCAATTTTAATAACATTACTATTTATTTTCACCATCGACCGTCGCATATTGTTGCTGACATTAATGAACCTGAAAATTTGATTTATTTTCTTGAACTTTCCATGTTTTGGTGCCTTTATTGCGAATATTTCTATGTATGATCATTACCCCAAAGATGAATGTGATTTTGTTCCTAATTTTACACCAAAACTGTTAGGTACATGGGTCAAACTACAAAAAAAACGAAATAATATTTTACAATCGGTGAGTTGTGATTAACTTAATCTCTGACTTCTTAAGCGTTGCGGAGTGCGATGACCCGTTGTTTATCCCCGTAGACCCGCACCATAAACCTTTGATTGTGGAGGTAGGTTTTGTAGAAATTCATCGGTTTGCAGACAAAATAACTTCAAAATATCTTGTCTCTTAATAAAACAGACTGACATTTATTGTTATGCACTGAGCCGTTGGAACAGTCAGTTAAACATTTTTACGACAGATTATATTCTCTCAGAGATAAATTTATACCTATGAAATCTATCAGGCAAACTTCTCATCCGCGTTGGTATAGTTCAGGCCTTATAAAAGTGGTAAAAAAAATGTCAAAGTACCACCGGAGGTTTAAATTGTATGGTAACATGAGTGACTATCTAACGGTATCTTCATTACGCCGGCGAGCTGTGGACTTAGAACAAACTTGTTTTGACGAATACATTACTAACGTAGAATATACAAACCTAAATAACCCGAGGGCCTTATGGTCTTTTATTAAAAGTAGAAAAAATACCTCCTCACTGCCTAGTACACTGTACTATTACTATATAATAAGAATGTATCAGCTAATATGGGTAAAGAAATTAGTAATTAATTCGCAATATATTTTAGATCAACTTTTCAGGAGCCAGAAGTAGACAATATGCCTTGTCTACTTGAGTATAGTACTTTAAATGGTAACAGCAGAAGCACAAATTACATCAGTACAATACATTTTTCTCCTGGAAAGGTTATGAAATATTTAAAAGGTTTGGATCTTACTAAATCTGGTGGGGCAGATTACATCCCTCCATTATTTATAACAAGTTTAGTCGATAGTTTGGTTTTACCGCTCTGCATACTTTTTATAATAGGTCGGTAACAGAAGGTTTAGTTCCATTAAAATGAAAATCGGCGTTCATTACACCAGTATTTAAAAAAGGTGATAAATCTAATGTAGAGAATTATCGTCCAATCTCAAAGTTATGTTTGTTTTCTAAAGTACTAGAACGTATTATTTATATTATCATTTGGTGCTGAGCAACATGGGTTCTTATGCGGCCGATCCACTACATCAAATCTAATCCTATCTCATGATTTTATATCTAAAGGTTAGTTAGGTAGATTGTGTGTGTAGTGATCTATACAGATTAACAAAAATGTTTTGACCGAATTGACCACAAAATACTGTTACAGTTTTTTTTTGCTGCCGGCATACATGGTAATTTGTACCACTGGTTCAGCTCGTACATTGAAAATCGCTCTCAATTCTCAATTCTCGGTTGGTGTTCAATCCCATCTGGAATTCCTCAAGGTTCGCTTTTGACCCCACTATTGTTTACTCTATTCACTGGAGATATAAATTCTTGTTTCCTAAATTCTTATATACTTCTATGTATACGCGGATGACATGAACATTCACAAAATTATTAACGATGCATCGGATGTAGGGAAACTCCAAAACGACCTTGATAAATTTGTAGCATACTGCACAGTTGCACACTTAACAAACTACATTTAAATATCGCAAAGTGTTGTTACATAACATTAAGTCGTCAAAAACTTACCATAGGATCGGGTTACAAACTTCATGATAAGTTTATTAGGAAAGTTGACTACGTTAAAGACCTTGGTGTTATCATGGACTCAAAGCTTTTATTCGATATGCACATCAATCACATTACGAACACGGCGTCGAAGGCACTTGGTTTTGTGATAAGAATGTCTTCATGTTTTCGGTCTCTTAAGACAGTAAACGTTTTGTACTGTGCCTATGTACGTACGTAGCAATCTAGCATATGCGTCACAGGTATGGAACCCTCAATACCAGGTATATATATCATGCATTGAAGGTGTATAAAGAAAGTTTTTGCGATACTTAGATTTTAAAGCGAATCAATATTCTATTGACTATGACGAGCGTTGTAAACGGTATCATATTTTACTTCTCGAACTCAGAAGAACCATTATAAACATAGCCAATGACACGATTGATTGCCTTGAGTTGATGGGTAACATCAAGCTTGGAATGAATCAATTAGTTTTTCGACAACGTCCGATCTTACACGTTCCCTTTGCTACAACGAAATACAGACGGAACTCTTTTCTTTTACGTTGCGCCGAATCATTTAATCAAATGTCACGGAAATTATATTTGGATATATTCTGCACTAACTTGACCAAAAAAAAAAAAACCTATAAATTGTGACTTCTTTAGCAGCGATCGGCATATATAGCCTAGATTGCAGTTTTTTTCCTGTGCACCTTTTCATTATTATTTTCTTGACTTTTTTTGTTATAATAATATATAATTATACTAACTTGTGTATTATGAATCTCATTTTTAGTTACTTTTTTATGGCGGAACATGGCTGCAACATTGTATTTATTGTATGATTGAACAAGTAGGTATACTTACAACAGTAACTGATGTAATTAATCTTTGTTACATTGCATTTATATGTGGTAGCTTGTAATTAGCAACTTCTTTTTTATTTAATTAAATGTGTTGTTATTAGTCTGTAAGCTTTCCTAAATAAATAAATAAATAAATATACGGACGTTATAATGTCTTAGAAGTTTCAAAATATTCATTTGACGTCCAAGATGTCAAATGATTAAAAGTTTGTAACTTTTACGATATTGCCACGTCCGTATACTCGTATGTATCTAAATACCTGTAAAACTTGCAAATGATTACAGATATGGACGTTTGAGGCTAAGCGTATGCTTTTACGTAGATATGCGTATGACTTTGTAACTCAGTGCAGTTGATGCAGATACAGGTAGTCAGCTTCTGCCAGAGCAGAACAGACGCATGTCCACATTGAACCTGAGCCGCAGCATACGCAGCTGTCAGTATGTTCAGGTATTAAATAATCGGATCTACCCTGCGTGGCGTCACCCGAGTCTCAGCATACGCTTAGCCACAATAAAATTTCGTTACAAGTTTGACACTATGTATCATTTGACGTCCAGGGTGTTAAATGAAAAAGGGTTGTATTTAACTGTTAGTCAAAAATACTAATTTTCCACCAAAAATACTAATTGCACCACTAAGCTAAGTTGACGGAGCCCTGCTGCTTCGCAGGGCTCCTATTTTTGGGAGCAGGGTCACAAGAGAACCTAACATAACCTATTAAGTTTTCTGAGTGGATAAGTTTCCCGAGCGGACGAAACGTTTCATATCAAATGATATTTTGTAAAAAGATCATCATATTTGGTGTACAAATAGTATTTTAGTGTGCAAGTCAGTATTTTAGTGAAATAATAAAGTTTTTTTGCGTAACTCACTTTAGTGTGTTACATAACATTTATGATACGCTGTTAAAAATATCCCAATGAAAAATAGTTTGAAAATTTACGATATTGTAACGTCCGTATACTCGTAGTATACGACTACGAGTATACGACTTCAAGTATACAGTCGTATACTAGTATACGAACATAATATAAAACTTCAAGTAAACGAACGTTACAATATCGTAAATTTTCATGATTTTAATTTTGTATGTCTAAATACGTTTATAAAAATGTTGTTGGTTTATGATGCTTAATTATACATACATACATAGACTCACGCCTGTTTCCCCGAAGGGGTAGGCAGAGGCATATTAAACGCCCACTTTTCGCCAGTGTTTTGATCCCACGTAATAGGTAGCGAGCCTATTGCCGCTTATCGGGATATTTTGTTTGCCAGAGCCTCGTCCGTTGATCGGCAGGTGCACCACTTGCAGGTGAGGTTGGCTTGGGCCCTAAGATCTTGGTGGGAACCCTATGCACCCCTTAATTAAGCGATGCTTAATTAGGGTACTGCTAACCTAATGAGAGCCACCGTTTTCATGCTCTCCACGTAAAATGGTGTAATAATAATAACAGCTTTCAAACATCACCTTCATCGAGTAATATAAACAAAAAATGTATTACAAGATGAAAAGAAACCTTACAACCGCAGGGCAGCTTTGTGGCGAGCTGAATGTGTGTGGCGACACTGCGGTCCCGAATGCTTTGAGAGAGTCGGTCAGGGCCTCGTCTCCAGCTTGCCTTTACTGGCTGGTCGGAGTGGATCCGCAAGAGCTACCAGCTCGGGGGTGGAAGTGTCATTCTCAAGGGCGTAACTACGGGGAAACCCGCTCCGAGCCTCCGTTGTCACGAGACCCGCGATGGTGAAACCGGTGCCGCACCGCTTATCACCCCTAGCCACTCGCACCGGTGTTTCCCTCTGGCTGCCTCTATGGCAGAGTTTGTTTGCTTTGGGCGGCTGTTAAGAGAGGGCCCATCCAGTGAGTTGGCGAGTCACCACCCGCCATCCGGACGGATACTATTAGAGTATTACTGGCAGGTGCCATTTTTCATCCATAAAAATTACAAGTCCATCAAACACCCAATCCCATAAACCAATTAAATAAGGCTCCACATATTACAATAGTCTTACATATGCTGCGGCTAGTCCATAGCTGTTCTCAGTAGTGCAGTTGTGGAGGCTCCGCTGCATGTGTCCCATCCCATTTTAGATTAAAGCTCTCTACGGGCCTCTGCGCGTTGGATCCATATCCCCGTGTAAGCCTCCCAAAGGTCCGGTTATTCTTTTAACACTAAATGTTAGAAGAATAGCCGTGTAACAGAGACACTTACGAATAATAATAATAATTCATTTATTCGCAAGAAAATGGTACATTAACAGGTGTTTATAAATGGTTGGTTACAGCATATTCTGCCCCTTGGGGCGTGCGAATTGAGTGCAGTAAACGGGTACTACATGGGAATATAAAGAACAAATATATTAGAAACATAACAATGAGTGGCACATGAAACAAAATAACAATTTACTAATATGCTTCGGTGATAATATTAGTTGCCTAGGGCCTTATCTTCAAGATATTCCTTGACACTATTATAAGTTTTATTTAATAGTATATTAAAAAGTTGTTTTTTAAATTGGGATATAGGTAACATTTTGATACTTAGCGGAATATGGTTATATATTTTAATTGCCATACAGTATGCATTTCTTCTAAATAATTCCAATTTAATAGATGGCAGTTATGTATCATCAAATTTTAAAAACTATTCAGCATGATGTTTTACTAGTAAACCTATTTCTAATATGTATAAGCATGGAACAGGTAAAATCTTGTGTTTTTTAAATAGAGGTTTACAGCTTGTCAGTGTATCGACTCCACATACTGCTCGAATACACTTCTTTTGGGTTATAAGAACTCTTTCAACTTCAACCGAGTTACCCCATACAACAATGCCGTATCTGAGCAGGGAGGATACGTAAGCATGGTATGCAGATAGTGCAGCATTAATGTTTACTGTCAGTCTAACTTTTTTTAAACATTTATAAATCGATCTATTTTATTGACTAGTTTTTCTAAATGAGGTTTCCAATTACAATATTTATCGACCCTGATACCTAAAAATACGCAATTATCAACAATGATTCGTGTCATTATGATTTAATTTAGATTTGTTGCATATGTTTGGAACTGAATAATATTTGTTTTTGTCATGTTTATCTTAAGGTTGTTTTAATTAAGCCAGCTTATGGCATTATTGAGTGTTGCTTTTATATTTATTTCTAGATTAAGTTTATGTTTATCTTTAATTATTATTGTTGTATCATCAGCAAATAGTATAATTTCCTGGTAGATTGCATCCGGGAAATCGTTAATGTATAACAGAAACAAAAGAGGGGCTAAAATACTCCCTTAGGGCGTACCATAATTGTTTATTTTGTACATCGATCTGTATTGCTTTTATTTATTTTTATAAGTTCTGTTTAATTCGACATATTGTATTCGATTTTCTAGATAACTCTCAATCCAGTTATAAATATTTCCACGTAACCAATAATTTGAGAGCTTTGAGAGCAGTTTTTGGTGACAGACGAAGTCAACAGCTTTTGTCATGTCTAGAAACAGACATGCGACTATAGATTTATTATTTAAGGCGTCTGTAATATGCTTTATTAAAGAAAAACATGCCAATGCAGTGGAGCTTTGTTTCCGAAAACCGAACGGTTTTTTATTTAAGATATTACAAGAAGTTAGAAATGTATCTATTTTGATGTACATAACTTTCTCGAATATTTTTGATAGTATAGGTATGAGTGTAATTGGTCTGTAATTATTGATGTTAGTTTTGGCTCCTTTTTTGTGCATTGGCTTAACAATTGACAGTTAAAGACGATCAGGGAATTTACCTCCTACGAGTGACAGGTTAATGATATAGGTTAATGGTGCTACTAAAGAGTGTGCGCAGGTTTTTAATACCTTTGTACTTATATCATCATAGCCAGTAGAATGAGTATTTTTTAAGGAGTTTATTATCTTTAATGTGTCAGAGTTGTCTGGTGTGAGAAATAAGGGTCTTAGTATTTTGAGATATTTTGGTGATATGGTTAGGTGAGCCTGTATCTTCGTATTTTTTAACATTGCTGCACAGTGATACATAGTAATTGTTAAATAAATTACAAATTTTAATAGGCTTGGTGTAGATCTTTTTGTTAAATTCTATTGATTCTATGTGTGCGCTAGTTATTGCTCTATTATTGTTTTCTTTAATAATTTTCCATGCAGCTGAGCAGGCATTTTTTGCGTTTTAATGAAGTTTAGATTGTTTATTTGTTGCGCTTTGTTGATACATTGTTTTAATATTGTTATATAATTGTTATACCTTGTCTTATTCTGTCTTTTATTGTGTCTATCAAGATGATATTTCAAGTATAGCATTCTTTTTCTTATACAACATCGTTTTATATTTTTAGTTAGTTTTCTATTTTTTACGTGTTTGACTACACTTACACTTTTTATGGTTATTTTAGGGAAACATAAAGTATAAAACATGGTGATAGTGTCATGGAAGGTGTTAAATGCTTCATTTGTACTTTGTTGTTCGTATACCTCAGTGAAGTGCAAATTATTAATGCAGTTTTTGAATTTGACCATGTTTTCCTGGCTAAGATCTCTAATGGTTTTGTATTGATAGTTATAAGATTTGTTATTTACACTGTAGGTCTCATTGTTGATAGTCAACGATTGGGCAGTTTCATGGTCAGATAATGCTAGGTAATGAATATTAGATTTACCTTCCTGAACGTTACTTACAATTTGATCTAAACAAGATGATTTTCGCGTCGGTAATGTTATGTGGCTTTTTAAGTTATTGTTTTAAGTATGGATTGTAATTCACTGGATACTTTTTACCTACTTTAATGTATCAATGTTCCAATCTACACAGATAATAACGTTGTATTAGACTTCTTGCATAACTTATCAGTGAGTTTTTCAAATTTATTTAAGAATATACTTGTGCTGGATGAGGGTGTTCTGTAAATGCATACTATTACAAGATTAAAAGTAGTAATTTCTTTAGCACTACATTCAAAATGAAGGGGGAATAAAGGTGGTAAGTTGCTAATATGTTTGTATGCCAGGTCATGCTTTATTAGTATGCATGAGCCTTCTCTGCGTTGGTTAGGGCGTGAGAAAAACAAAGCTAATTTGTAATTGCCTATTCTAAGGTTGGGTTCAGATCCTTGTTTTAAAAAGGTTTCTGTTAAGCAGATAATGTCAATATTACCTATATTATTCGATAAATCATTTATGGCTACCTCAATAAGCTCTTGTATATTTATTACGCCTGCTATATTTTGGTGTATTATTGTAGTAGTTCTTGGCTTAATTTTATCTGCGAAAACAAATAGTATTTTGGGCCTTTTTTGGTGGTTGTATAGTTGTAAAATAATCAGTTATTTTAGTTTGTTTAGTTTTTGTATTAGCTGGTACATTTGTTTGTGTACAGTGTAGTGGTAAGAGAGAGTATACTCTACTTCCATTTTTGTGGATCATGTAAAATCTTATCTTGGTATATTTAATTGTGTTAATTCATATTTTTTTTTTTAAATTTATTCTTTATGCACAAACATAGTACACAGGTGGACTTAATGCCTAGTGGCATTTTCTGCCAGTCAACCTTTTGGTGTTGCAGAGATAGATGAGGTAGATACATTAGCCATGTGGTGAAAATAGGATATCTATTAAATACATATTAATAATTTAGATACATATTATTAACCATAAATATACTATAGATATATATAATTATTCATAGATATGATACATAAATATAATATATAAATATATTACATGTCGCGGGTGATGATGCGAGCATTTGGAATCCGTAGCGACCTCGTTAGTGAACAGAGCCTATGACCTCTGTGACCCTGAACACTTAAACAGTGAATTGTCACATGTTCAGAAGGTACTAAGGCGCAACGGATACAAAAAGGAGATACCCCGTCGGAAGAGGAAGGACCGCAAACCTGAAGTAAGCAGAGTGCCGGCTTACATGCCTTATATCAAGGGAGTGACGGACAAAGTTGGAACAGTACTACAGAAATACTCCATCAAGACTGTATATAGTCCCCTCTCCAAGGTAGCACACAATCTGCGTACCCCAAAGGACGTAATTCCTCTACAAACACCAGGCGTCTACAAGGTCGATTGCAGTTGTGGTAGTTCCTATATCGGACAGACCAAACGAACGATCGCTGAAAGGGTCAAAGAACATATCACAGCTGTCAAAAATCGACAAATTAATTAATCTGCCATAGCTGAGCATTTGCTGGAATCTGGACCAAACCACTGGATAGAATTACATCAACCACAAGTATTATCCACCGATCGCCACTATTACTCCAGGATAGTACGTGAAGCCGTGAAGCGGTTGAAATCAAAAAACATAGAAATTTCAACCGGGAGGACGGATACAGACTATCGACCACTTGGAACCCAGTTATCAACAAATGCAAACAACGCCGCAGTAACACAACTCATCAGTGTGTAGACGTCATAAGTGTAGTGTGTCGAGGTACCGACAGTGCGGATAGAACTAAAAATATCAAAAATACAAAACAAGTGAGGGTAGCTGCCGAAACCCGCGCTTCACAAGGACGGCGCTGAGCTGACATCAGTCCCTCCGCGACCACAACTGTTGCAAGCCGGTAGAAACGTAGGAGAATAACAGAGGTATGTATGCCTTGAAATAAATAAATTATCGCGACTAAGACCCGCTAAATAATATTGTATGATGTATACAAATCGCGAAAGTTTAAAATCGGTCATGATATATGTCCCTAATTTTACACCATAACAAAATGTCAAATGCGTCTAATTACAAAAAAACAACCTAAATGTTATTTTTCAATCGGCGCAGTGATTTAATTTGTGTTAGATTTTATTTTTTGTTTATTGTTTAGCAGGGTATTTATACAAATCACTTGTGCGAATCACAGTTATTTAGACATATATGTACTAATACGGACGTTATAATGTCGTAAAAGTTTCACAATATCTGTCATTTGACGTCCAAGACGTCAAAAGATTAATAGTTTAAAACTTTTACAATATTGCCACGTCCGTATACCCGTATTTATCTAAATACCTGTAAAACTTGCAAATGATTACATATATGGACGTTTGAGGCTAAGCGTATGCTTTTACGTAGATATGCGTATGACTTTGTAACTCAGTGCAGTTGATGCAGACACAGGTAGTCAGCTTCTGCCAGAGCAGAACCTGAGCCGCAGCATATGCAGCTGTCAGTATGTTCCGGTATTAAATAATCGTTGCGTCACCCAAATCTCAGCATACGCTTAGCCACAATTTCGTTACAAGTTTGATACTATCTATCATTTGACGTCCAGGATGTTAAATGACAAATAGTTTGAAAATTTACGATATTGTAACGTCCGTATACTACGAGTATACGGACGTTACAATATCGTAAATTTTCACGATTTTAATTTCGTATATCTAAATAGGTATATAAAAATATTGTGAGTGTAAGATGCTTATTTAGGGTTCTGCTAACCTAAA
>CALYKY020000249.1:0-27080 GCA_944739405.2 Euclidia mi
AGTGTGTCGAGGTACCGACAGTGCGGATAGAACTAAAAATATCAAAAATACAAAACAAGTGAGGGTAGCTGCCGAAACCCGCGCTTCACAAGGACGGCGCTGAGCTGACATCAGTCCCTCCGCGACCACAACTGTTGCAAGCCGGTAGAAACGTAGGAGAATAACAGAGGTATGTATGCCTTGAAATAAATAAATTATCGCGACTAAGACCCGCTAAATAATATTGTATGATGTATACAAATCGCGAAAGTTTAAAATCGGTCATGATATATGTCCCTAATTTTACACCATAACAAAATGTCAAATGCGTCTAATTACAAAAAAACAACCTAAATGTTATTTTTCAATCGGCGCAGTGATTTAATTTGTGTTAGATTTTATTTTTTGTTTATTGTTTAGCAGGGTATTTATACAAATCACTTGTGCGAATCACAGTTATTTAGACATATATGTACTAATACGGACGTTATAATGTCGTAAAAGTTTCACAATATCTGTCATTTGACGTCCAAGACGTCAAAAGATTAATAGTTTAAAACTTTTACAATATTGCCACGTCCGTATACCCGTATTTATCTAAATACCTGTAAAACTTGCAAATGATTACATATATGGACGTTTGAGGCTAAGCGTATGCTTTTACGTAGATATGCGTATGACTTTGTAACTCAGTGCAGTTGATGCAGACACAGGTAGTCAGCTTCTGCCAGAGCAGAACCTGAGCCGCAGCATATGCAGCTGTCAGTATGTTCCGGTATTAAATAATCGTTGCGTCACCCAAATCTCAGCATACGCTTAGCCACAATTTCGTTACAAGTTTGATACTATCTATCATTTGACGTCCAGGATGTTAAATGACAAATAGTTTGAAAATTTACGATATTGTAACGTCCGTATACTACGAGTATACGGACGTTACAATATCGTAAATTTTCACGATTTTAATTTCGTATATCTAAATAGGTATATAAAAATATTGTGAGTGTAAGATGCTTATTTAGGGTTCTGCTAACCTAAAAAGAGCCACCATTTTTATGCTCACCACGTAAAATCGTGTAAAATCTTATCTTGGTATATTTCATTGTGTTAGTTAATATTGCGAACTTTAATATTATACGGATGTCAGATAATGGAAATATAATTAAATCGTGGGATATTCGGCGTCCGTTTATAATTTGAATCAAATTCGATTACTGACGTCTGTATATCCGTTTTATAAACGTAGGTTGGTAAAGCTCACTGTGTTCGACTTGAGTTTATTTGAGATAATTTACTTATCAGCACTTAACTATCATACCTACCTTATTAAAATTATTCCTAAATAATAATAATTTGAAATTAGAAGTAAGTAGATACCTTCAATTTAAGCGACTGTTTCTTGTGACTGTGATTTATATCCCTAATTTTACACCAAAACGAAATGTCAAATGCGCCTTATTACCAAAAAAATCTAAATGTTATTTTTCAATCGGCGCTGCGATTTAATTTGTGTTATATTTTATTTTTCGTTAATTGTTTAAGAGGGTTTAAACTAAGCACTTGTGCGATTCACAGTTATTTAGACACATATTTACTTATACGTACGTTATAATGTCGTAAAAGTTTCACATAATCTGTCATTTGACGTCCAAGATGTCAAATGATTAATAGTTTGAAACTTTTACGATATTGCCACGTCCGTAAACTCGTATTTATCTTAATACCTGTAAAACTTGCAAATGTTTACATATATGAACGTTTGAGGCTAAGCGTATGCTTTTGCGTAGATATACTACGAGTATACGGATGTTACAATATCGTGAATTTTCATGATTTTAATTTCGTATATCTATATACGTATATAAAAAATGTTGTAAGTTTATGATGCTTAATTAGGGTACTGCTAACTTAATGAGAGCCACCGTTTTCATGTTCACCACGTAAAATCGTGTAAATCTTATCTTGGTATATTTCATTGTGTTAGTTAATATTGTAAACTTTAATATTATACGGATGTCAGGTAATTGAAATATATTTAAATCATGGGATTTTCAACGTCCGTTTATATCAAATTGGATTACTGACGTCCGTATATCCGTTTTATAAACGTAGGTTGGTATAGCCCACTGTGTTCGACTTGAGTTTATTTAAGATAATTTTGTATTTTAAGTGACCTGATTATTACTTATCAGTAAATATCATATCTACCTCATTAAAAGTGTTCCTAAATAATAATGATTTTAAATCAGAAATAAGTAGACAGGTACCTTTAATTTAAGTTACTATTTCTTGTGACTGTGATTTAAATCTAAATGTTATTTTTCAATCGGCGCGGCGATTTAATTTGGGTTAGATTTTATTTTTTGTTTATTGTTTAGCAGGGTTTAAACAAATCACTTGTGCGATTCACAGTTATTTACACATATATGTACTTATACGGACGTTATAATGTCGTAAAAGTTTCACAATATCTGTCATTTGACGTCCAAGATGTCAAATGATTAATAGTTTGAAACTTTTATGATATTGCCACGTCCGTATACTCATATTTATCTTAATACCTGTAAAACTTTCAAATGTTTACATATATGAACGTTTGAGGCTAAGCGTATGCTTTTGCGTAGATATGCGTATACTACGAGTATATGGATGTTACAATATCGTGAATTTTCATGATTTTAATTTCGTATATCTATTTACATAAATAAAAAATGTTGTAAGTTTATGATGCTTAATTAGGGTACTGCTAACTTAATGAGAGCCACCGTTTTTATGTTCACCACGTAAAATCGTGTAAATCTTATCTTGGTATATTTCATTGTGTAAGTTAATATTGTAAACTTTAATATTATACGGATGTCAGGTAATTGAAATATATTTAAATCGTGGGATTTTCAACGTCCGTTTATATCAAATTGGATTACTGACGTCCGTATATCCGTTTTATAAACGTAGGTTGGTATAGCCTACTGTGTTCGACTTGAGTTTATTTAAGATAATTTTGTATTTTAAGTGACCTGATTATTACTTATCAGTATATATCATATCTACCTCATTAAAAGTGTTCCTAAATAATAACGATTTTAAATCAGATGTAAGTAGACAGGTACCTTTAATTTAAGTTACTATTTCTTGGGACTGTGATTTAAATCTAAATGTTATTTTTCAATCGGCGCGGCGATTTAATTTGTGTTAGATTTTATTTTTTGTTTATTGTTTAGCAGGGTTTAAACAAATCACTTGTGCGATTCACAGCTATTTACACATATATGTACTTATACGGACGTTATAATATCGTTAAAGTTTCACAATATCTGTCATTTGACGTCCAAGATGTCAAATGATTAATAGTTTGAAACTTTTATGATATTGCCACGTCCGTATACTCATATTTATCTTAATACCTGTAATACTTTCAAATGTTTACATATATGAACGTTTGAGGCTAAGCGTATGCTTTTGCGTAGATATACTACGAGTATACGGATGTTACAATATCGTGAATTTTCATGATTTTAATTTCGTATATCTATATACGTATATAAAAAATGTTGTAAGTTTATGATGCTTAATTAGGGTACTGCTAACTTAATGAGAGCCACCGTTTTCATGTTCACCACGTAAAATCGTGTAAATCTTATCTTGGTATATTTCATTGTGTTAGTTAATATTGTAAACTTTAATATTATACGGATGTCAGGTAATTGAAATATATTTAAATCATGGGATTTTCAACGTCCGTTTATATCAAATTGGATTACTGACGTCCGTATATCCGTTTTATAAACGTAGGTTGGTATAGCCCACTGTGTTCGACTTGAGTTTATTTAAGATAATTTTGTATTTTAAGTGACCTGATTATTACTTATCAGTAAATATCATATCTACCTCATTAAAAGTGTTCCTAAATAATAATGATTTTAAATCAGAAATAAGTAGACAGGTACCTTTAATTTAAGTTACTATTTCTTGTGACTGTGATTTAAATCTAAATGTTATTTTTCAATCGGCGCGGCGATTTAATTTGGGTTAGATTTTATTTTTTGTTTATTGTTTAGCAGGGTTTAAACAAATCACTTGTGCGATTCACAGTTATTTACACATATATGTACTTATACGGACGTTATAATGTCGTAAAAGTTTCACAATATCTGTCATTTGACGTCCAAGATGTCAAATGATTAATAGTTTGAAACTTTTATGATATTGCCACGTCCGTATACTCATATTTATCTTAATACCTGTAAAACTTTCAAATGTTTACATATATGAACGTTTGAGGCTAAGCGTATGCTTTTGCGTAGATATGCGTATACTACGAGTATATGGATGTTACAATATCGTGAATTTTCATGATTTTAATTTCGTATATCTATATACATATATAAAAAATGTTGTAAGTTTATGATGCTTAATTAGGGTACTGCTAACTTAATGAGAGCCACCGTTTTTATGTTCACCACGTAAAATCGTGTAAATCTTATCTTGGTATATTTCATTGTGTAAGTTAATATTGTAAACTTTAATATTATACGGATGTCAGGTAATTGAAATATATTTAAATCGTGGGATTTTCAACGTCCGTTTATATCAAATTGGATTACTGACGTCCGTATATCCGTTTTATAAACGTAGGTTGGTATAGCCTACTGTGTTCGACTTGAGTTTATTTAAGATAATTTTGTATTTTAAGTGACCTGATTATTACTTATCAGTATATATCATATCTACCTCATTAAAAGTGTTCCTAAATAATAACGATTTTAAATCAGATGTAAGTAGACAGGTACCTTTAATTTAAGTTACTATTTCTTGGGACTGTGATTTAAATCTAAATGTTATTTTTCAATCGGCGCGGCGATTTAATTTGTGTTAGATTTTTTTTTTTTTTTATTGTTTAGCAGGGTTTAAACAAATCACTTGTGCGATTCACAGCTATTTACACATATATGTACTTATACGGACGTTATAATATCGTAAAAGTTTCACAATATCTGTCATTTGACGTCCAAGATGTCAAATGATTAATAGTTTGAAACTTTTATGATATTGCCACGTCCGTATACTCATATTTATCTTAATACCTGTAAAACTTTCAAATGTTTACATATATGAACGTTTGAGGCTAAGCGTATGCTTTTGCGTAGATATGCGTATACTACGAGTATATGGATGTTACAATATCGTGAATTTTCATGATTTTAATTTCGTATATCTATATACATATATAAAAAATGTTGTAAGTTTATGATGCTTAATTAGGGTACTGCTAACTTAATGAGAGCCACCGTTTTTATGTTCACCACGTAAAATCGTGTAAATCTTATCTTGGTATATTTCATTGTGTAAGTTAATATTGTAAACTTTAATATTATACGGATGTCAGGTAATTGAAATATATTTAAATCGTGGGATTTTCAACGTCCGTTTATATCAAATTGGATTACTGACGTCCGTATATCCGTTTTATAAACGTAGGTTGGTATAGCCTACTGTGTTCGACTTGAGTTTATTTAAGATAATTTTGTATTTTAAGTGACCTGATTATTACTTATCAGTATATATCATATCTACCTCATTAAAAGTGTTCCTAAATAATAACGATTTTAAATCAGATGTAAGTAGACAGGTACCTTTAATTTAAGTTACTATTTCTTGGGACTGTGATTTAAATCTAAATGTTATTTTTCAATCGGCGCGGCGATTTAATTTGTGTTAGATTTTATTTTTTGTTTATTGTTTAGCAGGGTTTAAACAAATCACTTGTGCGATTCACAGTTATTTACACATATATGTACTTATACGGACGTTATAATGTCGTAAAAGTTTCACAATATCTGTCATTTGACGTCCAAGATGTCAAATGATTAATAGTTTGAAACTTTTATGATATTGCCACGTCCGTATACTCATATTTATCTTAATACCTGTAAAACTTTCAAATGTTTACATATATGAACGTTTGAGGCTAAGCGTATGCTTTTGCGTAGATATGCGTATACTACGAGTATATGGATGTTACAATATCGTGAATTTTCATGATTTTAATTTCGTATATCTATATACATATATAAAAAATGTTGTAAGTTTATGATGCTTAATTAGGGTACTGCTAACTTAATGAGAGCCACCGTTTTTATGTTCACCACGTAAAATCGTGTAAATCTTATCTTGGTATATTTCATTGTGTAAGTTAATATTGTAAACTTTAATATTATACGGATGTCAGGTAATTGAAATATATTTAAATCGTGGGATTTTCAACGTCCGTTTATATCAAATTGGATTACTGACGTCCGTATATCCGTTTTATAAACGTAGGTTGGTATAGCCTACTGTGTTCAACTTGAGTTTATTTAAGATAATTTTGTATTTTAAGTGACCTGATTATTACTTATCAGTATATATCATATCTACCTCATTAAAAGTGTTCCTAAATAATAACGATTTTAAATCAGATGTAAGTAGACAGGTACCTTTAATTTAAGTTACTATTTCTTGGGACTGTGATTTAAATCTAAATGTTATTTTTCAATCGGCGCGGCGATTTAATTTGTGTTAGATTTTATTTTTTGTTTATTGTTTAGCAGGGTTTAAACAAATCACTTGTGCGATTCACAGCTATTTACACATATATGTACTTATACGGACGTTATAATATCGTAAAAGTTTCACAATATCTGTCATTTGACGTCCAAGATGTCAAATGATTAATAGTCTGAAACTTTTACGATATTGCCACGTCCGTATACTCGTATGTTTCTAAATACCTGTAAAACTTGCAAATGATTACATATATGGACGTTTGAGGCTAAGCGTATGCTTAGATATACGTATGATTCTCTCCAATACTACGTTAGTTCTTTTTTTTATATGTGCCAATACTTCTCATAATTTAGAAATAAGTAAATAGGTACTTTACATTTAAGTAAGTATTTCTTGTGATATTATCGTAATAAATTGCATTGATCTCAATATTTGTTTTATTTTCATAACTTTAAACTTCACGCTTACGCTAACATACCTGCACTATAACATAGAAATAATATTTATCCACCTACTTATTAAATTTTAAGGAAAGAAGAGCGGCAACGTTGCACTGTTCATAGGAGTTGCGATAGATAGGAAAACGTAAATTAAATTATGTATATCACGGGAAGCCAGATAATTGATAGTGTTGGCTGGAGTCCTAATTGATTTCACTATGGTTGTTAATATACGTATATTTGTATATCAATATGTGTCAAAATTTCAGAAAATTAATATGCACACAGTATTTGACATTGCCTTAGCGACTAATATTCGCTGTAATAGTTCATATTTTTTAAGTGGAACTGGTGGACGTCATAATAATGCGATGTAAAAGGGCGGCAAATAGATAGCGTGATGTAAATATATATATATATATATATATATATTTAATCGATATCTAAATCGATTACATTATAAGTACACTTATTTTTACTTTTCAACAGTTAAAACACACTATTAAATAGCTATATCGCTAAAAACTTACCCGAAAATAATGTTTCAATGATAAACGAATTAATATTATTAAATATATTTTTTATTATTAACACTTAAATATAATCGATTCTTTTTATTTAATTTAAATAGTATAGGTAAAAGCTGGCAACATTTAGCATCTAGATTTCGGAAGTAAGGTGAATTTTTGATCGGTTAAGTTCATATTTATTGCCTTCTACAATGCTAATGTATAAGAAAATATTGGTATATAACGAATATACATGAAAAAATAAGACATGATTTTTGAAAAACATTTCGTTATGACACGGCGCCATAAAAGTGGGCCCGTTCGTGAGCTTTCTCCTTTATTCAACAATATAAGCATAAAACTTTCCTCGTTAATAAAATCATTACAATGCATGCCTACTTACGACAAACGGGCCAACAAAAACACTGAAACGAAATCATTTGTTTATAAATTCTCCAACAAAGTTATTTCCGAGAAAGATCTGTTGCAAAAAAAAAAAAAAAAAAATTGAAGTTACGCCAATTCTTATGACTAATTACGCAGCCGTTTTCCCTCCTCAACGCCAAACGATTTTCCGAAAAAAAAAATCTCCAGACTGACTCATTACGGTTAGGGCTGTATCGTGAAAATATTTATGCACACCATATTTTGAGAGCGAACGAAAGAAACTTATATTGTTCTACAAACATAACTAAAGTTTCTGGGTCGATGACAGTCAATATTTTTGCGATCTTCATACATATGTATATGATAGAGATCCTCTAAGCATCTGCAGATATAGTAAAATATATTATCTCTAACTTATAAATGGACGTCGAAAATTGATTCAAGGGGCTCTGAGGAGACTGATAAAAAGACATCAATAATGTATTCTGGTGTATACAACACTTTACATAATTATATCAAATCAGTATTGTTTTTATAAACTGCAGGTACTATGGTTATGTTTGAGTCACCTATCAAAATAAAAGGTAAAGGATAAAGTTACGGTGACTAGGGATGAGTATCTTTGAAATCATTGTTTGACATAAGATTTTCTTCGGGATTTTCATCATTTTGTGGTGATTATTATTTTTACCATACAAAAGCGGCGCCCATGTTGAATTATCTCCAACTAGTGACAATTTCTACAATCGAATAGGTACTATAAAAAATGTAGTTTATTTGTTTTACGAAACGAACAAAACGATTTGCCATGATTAAAGCTTGCTTAGATATGCTTGTGTGTATATATTTCTTTCTTGTCAGTTTTTATTTATTTCATACGGTTTAGAAGTTAAGATGTGAAAGCATGGTAGATAATAATATATTACATTAGTATGGATTATCTATGATTCGTTCATAGAAAATAAATGGTAGGTAATTTGGATTACGATTATAGCTTTCGTTAGTCTTAGGGAACATCAATTCAACTTCAACCACACACAAAGATAAGAAGATACTTATAGATATAAAACGAAACGATACAAGCCTTAAAAGATGCAGGCTTGCAGTTACTTTGTATATTATCACGTTCATAAAGTGATTTGCTAACATTCGCCACTGGCATAACGGGTATCTTACAAAAGGAAGTGTACCGAGTTTTGTATCAGGATCGGGTGCAATGCACGTTGTCCTGAATGGTAAAGCAGGTGAAACAGTGAATATCGAGGATACGACGACGTTGCATATTAATCCACGACCGAAGGGCTCAACGTGCATCCAAATGAACCTGACAGTCGAGTTATGCGACGCTTTTATTTAATGTTTCCTTGAGTCAGCCCAGGCATTTGAGTTCAAATGTTTGGGTAGTATTTGGTCCCTTTGTTTATATGAAACCGCCTGTACGTTAAGCGAATGTGAAGCTTTTAAGATTCTTGTAGAGTTTCCGTGTTGGATTATTACTGGATTTTATAACCAAACATTTACACAACCACTTGCCTTCAACACCATGCACAGTTATATTTCATCTCGGGTTCTTCAATTTTCAAAATTGTTACCGCACTATACCGCTGAATAAATTTTGATTACATAAAATGTGTACGCACCTCCAGGGCAATACTGTCGTGTGTCTATAAAGTATAAAGGCACACCTAATTTCTCGGAACGAAGAGGTTGGTATTACAATATCTCAGATGCTGAAGTTGTTTTAGGATTCACGGAATAGAGCTAGATGCTTCCCATGTATCGGCCATTTTGCCTTATACCTAGCTACTGAGAATTTATGAATAGAACTACACTAAATAATACTTGGCTCCATTGGAAACTAGACTAAGAACCTTAACATCATTTAGAATGCCATATTATATAAAATATAATGTGTTGATATCGATATACTAGTCAGTAAAATACACCTTATATTATTGCCCATCGACAACAAAACTTTTACAACAAATAGTGCGAACCACATGGAATATATTAAATTAACATCAAAACAAGCAAAGACAAAGCAAAAATATAATATAACCTCCAGCGCAGGGGTAGGCGTATTTGAGCTTCGCATATCACATTATTGAGGGCTTCCAACTGAAATGGAGGGTTTCTGAACATTGGGTGGCAGCCCTAAGGAAATAAAGTTACTGGATAAACTTGACTATAGATATTTAATGTGCACAAGTTATTGTTTACAAGGAAGATGTGGATTTGTGCTGGCGTTATGCGGTGTTATGGCTTTTTTATATGTCTGATGTTTTCATGTGCAGCACAGAGCTTGAAGGAAAACAGACGCGATTTTTCTGTTTGTCCGATACAATTTTTTGGTTATGTAATTTGGCATGACACTATCCTCTAATTCGCGATTAGATGACTATTATTCTGCGAGCAAACGATGTGGTTTACTTTTAACTAGTACAAAATTATCGTCCCAAGATAATTTCAATTTGCATAGATTTAAAAACTAACGAATCAAGTATATTTATGACCAACATAGATTAAAATATAGAGTTTCGTTACATCGCCGATATTTTTGTCGTGGTTTCGACATTGATATAATTGTTTGTGACAGCCTGAAAGTCCACCATATCATTATCTGTCTCGAAAAGCGAGACGGTCTTATGTCCAACTCGCATTTATTAAGTTTGCTAGTAAATAAATCTTCCAAAACGAAATAGGAATCCAAAAATAAAATGTTAAAACCAGTTGATCAAGTTACTACAACAATCTCAATTTTATTACAAAACTGAAACATTGTTACAACAATTTCCATTTGATTTTGTTTGTTACAAATTTCGAACTAATAATCTAACAAATTCTTTCAAGACCTTTCCAGCTAGATTTCTCCTTTGGGTATTCATTCGTGACCAAGAAGTAGGGTTGTCAGTGGTCATTGTTTGCTTCGCTTACGGCTCCTTTCAGCTTTTACTTTGTGACCAGCCGACCGACCTGTATAAGTAAATGATCTCCCAAACTTTCGAGGACTTTCGGAATTCGTGAGTAACTTTAAGTTGATTTTAATGTAATTAGGTTTTGGATAATTTAACTTTATGGCTTAGTTTTTGTCTCTTCTATGTCTTTGTATTCGAAGAAGGTATTTTTTAATTAAAAATAAGTCGTAACTAAGGCTGTTTTTATGTTTTATTATTTGATTGCTAAATTTTGGAAATGTGGTGTTATAATTTTCAATTAAAAAAAGATTTACGTAATTTCACTAGTTTTTGGAACCATTAATCAAGATCAGGATACGTTAAACTTTACTGCAGAGTTGAAACATAGCTTTTAGGAATATTTCTTTTATGACTGCCTCGTTGGTCTCGCGGCATAAACGTGCGCGTGGGATTAGGAGGTCTCGGGTTCGATTCCCGGGTTGGGCAAAGTGTTATTGGGTTTTTCCGTTAGGAAATTCTCAGTAGCAGCACGGAGTCTGGTAATGTGCCCGGTACGGCAATAGGCTCGCCCCTATTACGTGGGACCTAGAAATTCATGACGAAATGTGGGTGTAATATTACACCTCTGCCTACCCCTTCTGGGATACAGGCGTATATAAAAATAAAAATTGTTTTATGGACATCCTGATATTTCAAGCACTAGTTCAGCAACCTTATGCAGATAGAGGCCTTATATTTTAAACTGTCAAAATTGCGACAAATTTGAATCTTAAAGCAATTCACCGCATGCTCCTGACTTGGTGAATAAATGATTTGATTTCAATGCAGTTCTGTAACGGATTTCAAAAATATTGTGCGAAAAGAAGATTCTATAAACTATTTTATTACTTATCACTTATTAGGTACTTTATGTTTGTATCACGTACAACACGTAGGTACGTACATATGCGCATAGAATAAGTAATCAAACAATAAGAATCACCTTTACAACTGCCGTACAAAATATCATCTTTCTTTCAGACTCGAAAATAAAAAGTAAGTTTTGGTAACAGTTACTAGCATTTATATATATATATATATATATATACATATATATATATTTACATCACGCTATCTATTTGCCGCCCTTTTACATCGCATTATTATGACGTCCACCAGTTCCACTTAAAAAATATGAACTATTACAGCGAATATTAGTCGCTAAGGCAATGTCAAATACTGTGTGCATATTATTTTTCTGAAATTTTGACACATATTGATATACAAATATACGTATATTAACAACCATAGTGAAATCAATTAGGACTCCAGCCAACACTATCAATTATCTGGCTTCCCGTGATATACATAATTTAATTTACGTTTTCCTATCTATCGCAACTCCTATGAACAGTGCAACGTTGCCGCTCTTCTTTCTTTAATATTTAATAAGTAGGTGGATAAATATTATTTCTATGTTATAGTGCAGGTATGCTAGCGTAAGCGTGAAGTTTAAAGTTATGAAAATAAAACAAATATTGAGATCAATGCAATTTATTACGATAATATCACAAGAAATACTTACTTAAATGTAAAGTACCTATTTACTTATTTCTAAATAATGAGAAGTATTGGCACATATAAAAAATAGTACTAACGTAGTATTGCAGAGAATCATACGCATATCTAAGCATACGCTTAGCCTCAAACGTCCATATATGTAATCATTTGCAAGTTTTACAGGTATTTAGATACATACGAGTATACGGACGTGGCAATATCGTAAAAGTTTCAAACTATTAATCATTTGACATCTTGGACGTCAAATGACAGATATTAAGAAACTTTTACGATATTATAACGTCCGTATAAGTACATATATGTGTAAATAACTGTGAATCGCACAAGTGATTTGTTTAAACCCTGCTAAACAATAAACAAAAAATAAAATCTAACACAAATTAAATCGCCACGCCGATTGAAAAATAACATTTAGATTTAAATCACAGTCACAACAAATAGTAACTTAAATTAAAGGTACCTGTCTACTTACCTCTGATTTAAAATCATTATTATTTAGGAACACTTTTAATGAGGTAGATATGATATTTACTGATAAGTAATAAGCAGGTCACTTAAAATACAAAATTATCTTAAATAAACTCAAGTCGAACACAGTAGGCTATACCAACCTACGTTTATAAAACGGATATACGGACGTCAGTAATCCAATTTGATATAAACGGACGTTGAAAATCCCACGATTTAAATATATTTCAATTACCTGACATCCATATAATATTAAAGTTTACAATATTAACTTACACAATGAAATATACCAAGATAAGATTTACACGATTTTACGTGGTGAACATAAAAACGGTGGCTCTCATTAAGTTAGCAGTACCCTAATTAAGCATCATAAACTTACAACATTTTTTATATACGTATATAGATATACGAAATTAAAATCATAAAAATTCACGATATTGTAACATCCGTATACTCGTAGTATACGCATATCTACGCAAAAGCATACGCTTAGCCTCAAACGTTCATATATGTAAACATTTGCAAGTTTTACAGATAAATATGAGTATACGGACGTGGCAATATCGTAAAAGTTTCAAACTATTAATCATTTGACATCTTGGACGTCAAATGTCAGATATTGTGAAACTTTTACGACATTATAACGTCCGTATAAGTACATATATGTGTAAATAACTGTGAATCGCACAAGTGATTTGTTTAAACCCTGCTAAACAATAAACAAAAAATAAAATCTAACCCAAATTAAATCGCCGCGCCGATTGAAAAATAACATTTAGATTTAAATCACAGTCACAAGAAATAGTAACTTAAATTAAAGGTACCTGTCTACTTACTTCTGATTTAAAATCATTCTTATTTAGGAACACTTTTAATGAGGTAGATATGATATTTACTGATAAGTAATAATCAGGTCACTTAAAATACAAAATTATCTTAAATAAACTCAAGTCGAACACAGTGGGCTATACCAACCTACGTTTATAAAACGGATATACGGACGTCATTAATCCAATTTGATATAAACGGACGTTGAAAATCCCATGATTTAAATATATTTCAATTACCTGACATCCGTATAATATTAAAGTTTACAATATTAACTAACACAATGAAATATACCAAGATAAGATTTACACGATTTTACGTGGTGAACATAAAAACGGTGGCTCTCATTAAGTTAGCAGTACCCTAATTAAGCATCATAAACTTACAACATTTTTTATATACGTATATAGATATACGAAATTAAAATCATGAAAATTCACGATATTGTAACATCCGTATACTCGTAGTATACGCATATCTACGCAAAAGCATACGCTTAGCCTCAAACGTTCATATATGTAAACATTTGCAAGTTTTACAGGTATTAAGATAAATACGAGTATACGGACGTGGCAATATCGTAAAAGTTTCAAACTATTAATCATTTGACATCTTGGACGTCAAATGACAGATTATGTGAAACTTTTACGACATTATAACGTACGTATTAGTAATTACCTGTGAATCGCACAAGTGCTTAGTTTAAACCCTCTTAAACAATTAACGAAAAATAAAATATAACACAAATTAAATCGCCGCGCCGATTGAAAAATAACATTCAGATTTTTTTGGTAATAAGGCGCATTTGACATTTCGTTTTGGTGTAAAATTAGGAATATAAATCACAGTCACAAGAAATAGTCGCTTAAATTGAAGGTATCTACTTACTTCTAATTTCAAATTATTATTATTTAGGAACAATTTTAATAAGGTAGGTATGATAGTTAAGTGCTGATAAGTAAATTATCTCAAATAAACTCAAGTCGAACACAGTGGGCTTTACCAACCTACGTTTATAAAACGGATATGCAGACGTCAGTAATCGAATTTGATTCAAATTATAAATGGACGCCGAATATCCCACGATTTAAATATATTTCCATTATCTGACATCCGTATAATATTAAAGTTCGCAATATTATGTAACTAATACAATGAAATATACCAAGATAAGATTTTACACGATTTTACGTGGTGAGCATAAAAACTGTGGCTCTTATTAGGTTATGTAGCAGAACCCTAATTAAGCATCTTACACTAACAACATTTTTATATACCTATATAGATATACGAAATTAAAATCGTGAAAATTTACGATATTGTAACGTCCGTATACTCGTAGTATACGGACGTTACAGTATCGTAAATTTTCAAACTATTTGTCATTTAACATCCTGGACGTCAAATGATAGATAGTATCAAACTTGTAACGAAATTGTGGCTAAGCGTATGCTGAGATTTGGGTGACGCAACGATTATTTAATACCGGAACATACTGACAGCTGCATATGCTGCGGCTCACGTTCTGCTCTGGCAGAAGCTGACTACCTGTGTCTGCATCAACTGCACTGAGTTACAAAGTCATACGCATATCTACGTAAAAGCATACGCGTAGCCTCAAACGTCCATATATCATTTGCAATCATGTAATCATTTGCAAGTTTTACAGGTATTTAGATAAATACGGGTATACGGACGTGGCAATATTGTAAAAGTTTTAAACTATTAATCTTTTGACGTTTTGAACGTCAAATGACAGATATTGTGAAACTTTTACGACATTATAACGTCCGTATTAGTACATATATGTCTAAATTACTGTGATTCGCACAAGTGATTTGTATAAATACCCTGCTAAACAATAAACAAAAAATAAAATCTAACACAAATTAAATCACTGCGCCGATTGAAAAATAACATTTAGGTAGTTTTTTTCTAATTAGACGCATTTGACATTTTGTTATGGTGTAAAATTAGGGACATAAATCATGACACAAGAAATAGTTACTTAAATTAAAGTTACCTATCTACTTACTTCTACTTTAAAATTATCATTATTTAGGAACACTTTTAATGAGGTAGCTATGATAGTTACTATTAAGTAATAACCAGGTCACTTGAGAAAATACAAAATTATATCAAATAAACTCAAAATGAACACAGTGGCCTACACCAAACTACGTTTATAAAACGGATATACGGACGTCAGTAATCAAATTTGACTCAAATTATAAACGCACGTCGAATATCCCACGATTTAAATATATTTTATCTATCTGACATCCGTATAATATTTAAGTTCACAATACTCGCTGCTATGGAACAGGCTCCCTCCTGAAGGTAGAATTGCCACCAACCGTTATGCATTTAAAACGAAACTACGGAATCTTCTCTTTGATAAGTTGAAGGAATTGGCTCATCACTCTCATCAGCTATAGCATAATTATGTATTTATGTATGTAATATATTTATGTATTATATTTATGTGTGTATCATATCTATGAATAATTATATATATCTATAGTATATTTATGGTTAATAATATGTATCTAAATTATTAATATGTATTTAATAGATATCCTTTTTTCACCACTTGGCTAATGTACCTACCTCATCTATCTCTGCACCACCAAAAGGTCGACTGGCAGAAAATGCCACTAGGCATTAAGTCCACCTGTGTACTATTTTTGTGCATAAAGAATAAACTTTAAAAAATATATGAATTAACACAATGAAATATACCAAGATAAGATTTTACATGATCCACAAAGATGGAAGTAGAGTATACTCTCTCTTACCACTACACTGTACACAAACAAATGTACCAGCTAATACAAAAACTAAACAAACTAAAATAACTGATTATTTTACAACTATACAACCACCAAAAAAGGCCCAAAATACTATTTGTTTTCGCAGATACAATTAAGCCAAGAACTACTACAATAATACACCAAAATATAGCAGGCGTAATAAATAAACAAGAGCTTATTGAGGTAGCCATAAATGATTTATCGAATAATATAGGCAATATTGACATTATCTGCTTAACAGAAACCTTTTTAAAACAAGGATCTGAACCCAACCTTAGAATAGGCAATTACAAATTAGCTTTGTTTTTCTCACGCCCTAACCAACGCAGAGGAGGCTCATGCATACTAATAAAGCATGACCTGGCATACAAACATATAAGCAACTTACCACCTTCAGTCCCCCTTCATTTTGAATGTAGTGCTAAAGAAATTACTACTTTTAATCTTGTAATAGTATGCATTTACAGAACACCCTCATCCAGCACAAGTATATTCTTAAATAAATTTGAAAAACTCACTGATAAGCTATGCAAAAAGTCTAATAAAACGTTATTATCTGTGTATATTGGAACATTGATACATTAAAGTAGGTAAAAGGTATCCAGTGAATTACAATCCATACTTAAAACAATAACTTAAAAAGCCATCCAAATTAATTTATAAAGACAATGTGTTGGAATCTGCTGTTGGTTGTCAACAAGGTGACCCTCTCGGGCCAGTCATTTTTAGTTTAGCCATTCACCCAATAATAAAACAAATAAATTCAAAATTTAATGTCTGGTTTTTGGACGACGGGACCCTGGGAGGGGACGTTAACACCGTCTTACAAGACTTAGAACTAATAAAAAATAAATTTAAAGCAATTGGTTTGGAATTAAATTCAGACAAATGTGAAATTTTTATTACTGACAATTTGGATACCGTTTCGATCTTAACAAAATTTAATTCTTTGGCGCCAAATATTAAAATCATCAATAAATGTTCCTTCCGCCTCCTTGGGTCCCCTATTTTCGACGACGCTTTTGGTTCTTTTATAGATGAAAAACTACAAAATTTCTGTGAAACTTCAGAACGGCTTTACAAAATTAATATTCATTCGGCTTTCACGATTATTCGGCACTGCCTTTTTGTTCCAAAATTTACATATTACTTGAGGTCCTCTCCCTTTTGGAAACATTTATCCCTATTGGCAAACATTGATAATATTATTCGGCACACCTTGAGCAAAATTCTAAATCTTGACAACCGAGTGTGGCTTCAATCAACTTTACCAGTTCGTTTGGGCGGCCTCGGCGTTTGCAAAATTACCGATGTAAGTCTTCCAGTGTTTTTGGCCTCAGTCCAGGTCACTGAGGAATTGACCAGGAAAATTCTAGAACCCACACTGGTTAATTCTGAAGTGCCGTGCAAGACTGATGCCATTAACGCTTGGAAAATGGTTTGCCCGAGCTCTGACTTACCCCGATTTCTATCCTCTCAGAGGCAATGGGACGGGCCGCTCTGTAGCAGGATGCGAGAATATCTTTTAAATACTGCATCCAGTGTTTCAGAGCGTGCCCGTTTGTTGGCTGTGGGAGAGTGGGAATCGGGGCTATGGCTTCAAGCACTTCCATCGTCCAACATAGGAACTATGTTGGACGATACAACTTTCCGCATCGCTTCTTGCCTACGCTTGGGAGCTGTTTGCGTTTCTCCGCATCGCTGTCACTGTGGTGAAGCCGTCGACAGTCTTGGCCACCATGGCTTATCGTGCAGCAGGAGTGCTGGGCGTATTTCCCGACATGCCCACATTAACGACATACTCCGTCGAGCTCTTGTCACCGCCGGAGTACCAGCTCATCTTGAACCGAATGGCTTGGTACGCGACGATGGGAAGAGACCAGACGGTATGTCCTTATTACCTTGGAAGATGGGCAGGCCTCTGGTATGGGACGCGACATGCGTCGATACCCTTTCGCCATCACATCTTCCAAGTACAACTGGATCGGCTGGCGCTGCTGCTGCATCAGCGGAGACCCTCAAACGGCGCAAATACGGTAACCTATCTGGTAATTACGTTTTTGAGCCGTTTGAGGTCGAAACGCTGGGGCCATGGGGCCCTTGTGCACGCGCTCTTTACAAAGAAATCGCCAAAAGACTGATCGACGCTTCCCGTGACCAGAGGGCTGGTTTATATTTCGCAGAAAGATTAAGCATTGCTATTCAACGTGGCAATGCTGCCAGCCTTCTGGGCACGCTACCAGCTGACAGCGTTGCGAAGGAATTTCTTGACGCGTCGTAGTCAATTTCCTTTTCTTATTGATTTATTTTTTCTTTTGTTATCTTTAATTATTTAGTTTTTATAGTTTAGCTTAGGATAGTTTAGTTATATAAGTAGATTTATTTTGTTTGTATATATGATAAATAGCTTATAATTTATTTTTGTAAACTAATGAATGTAAACTATTCTTATTGGCTTTGAAAATGCTTGATGTTTCTTAACTTAAAAAGCCAAATAACATTACCGACGCGAAAATCATCTTGTTTAGATCAAATTGTAAGTTACGTTCACGAAGGTAAATCTAATATTCATTACCTAGCATTATCTGACCATGAAACTGCCCAATCGTTGACTATCAACAATGAGACCGACAGTGTAAATAACAAATCTTATAACTATCAATACAAAACCATTAGAGATCTTAGCCAGGAAAATATGGTCAAATTTAAAAACTGCATTAATAATTTGCACTTCACTGAGGTATACGAACAACAAAGTACAATTGAAGCATTTAACACCTTCCATGACACTATCACCATGTTTTATACTTTATGTTTCCCCAAAATAACGATAAAAAGTGTAAGTGTAGTCAAACACGTAAAAAATAGAAAACTAACTAAAAATATAAAACGATGTTGTATAAGAAAAAGAATGCTATACTTGAAATATCATCTTGATAGACACAATAAAAGACAGAATAAGACAAGGTATAACAATTATACATCAATATTAAAACAATGTATCAACAAAGCGCAACAAATAAACAAACTAAACTTCATTAAAAACGCAAAAAATGCCTGCTCAGCTGCATGGAAAATTATTAAAGAAAACAATAATAAAGCAATAACTAGCGCACACATAGAATCAATAGAATTTAACAAAAAGATCTACACCAAGCCTATAAAAAATTGTAATTTATTTAACAATTACTATGTATCACTGTGCAGCAATGTTAAAAAATACGAAGATACAGGCCCACCAAACCATATCACCAAAATATCTCAAAATACTAAGACCCTTATTTCTCACACCAATAGACAACTCTGACACATTAAAGATAATAAACTCCTTAAAAAATCCTCATTCTACTGGCTATGATGATATAAGTACAAAGGTATTAAAAACCTGCGCACACTCTTTAGTAGCACCATTAACCTATATCATTAACCTGTCACTCGTAGAAGGTAAATTCCCTGATCGTCTTTAACTGTCAATTGTTAAGCCAAAGCACAAAAAAGGAGCCAAAACTAACATCAATAATTACAGACCAATTACACTCATACCTATACTATCAAAAATATTCGAGAAAGTTATGTACATCAAAATAGAGACATTTCTAACTTCTTGTAATATCTTAAATAAAAAACCGTTCGGTTTTCGGAAACAAAGCTCCACTGCATTGGCATGTTTTTCTTTAATAAAGCATATTACAGAAGCCTTAAATAATAAATCTATAGTCGCATGTCTGTTTCTAGACATGACAAAAGCTGTTGACTTCGTCTGTCACCAAAAACTGCTCTCAAAGCTCTCAAATTATGGGTTACGTGGAAATGTTTATAACTGGATTGAGAGTTATCTAGAAAATCGAATACAATATGTCGAATTAAACAGAACTTATAAAAATAAACAAAAGCAATACAGATCGATGTACAAAATAAACAATTATGGTACGCCCTAAGGGAGTATTTTAGCCCCTCTTTTGTTTCTGTTATACATTTACGATTTCCCGGATGCAATCAACCAGGAAATTATACTATTTGCTGATGATACAACAATAATAATTAAAGATAAACATAAATTTAATCTAGAAATAAATATAAAAGCGACACTCAATAATGCCATAAGCTGGCTTAATTAAAACAACCTTAAGATAAACATGACAAAAACAAATATTATTCAGTTCCAAACATATGCACATAACAAATCTAAATTAAATCATAATGACACGCACATAAACGTTGTTGATAATTGCGTATTTTTAGGTATCAGGGTCGATAAATATTGTAATTGGAAACCTCATTTAGAAAAACTAGTCAATAAAATAGATCGATTTATAAATGTTTTAAAAAAAGTTAGACTGACAGTAAACATTAATGCTGCACTATCTGTATACCGTGCTTACGTATCCTCCCTGCTCAGATACGGCATTGTTGTATGGGGTAACTCGGTTGAAGTTGACAGAGTTCTTATAACCCAAAAGAAGTGTATTCGAGCAGTATGTGGAGTCGATACACTGACAAGCTGTAAACCTCTATTTAAAAAACACAAGATTTTACCTGTTCCATGCTTATACATATTAGAAATAGGTTTACTAGTAAAACATCATGCTGAATAGTTTTTAAAATTTGATGATACATAACTGCCATCTATTAAATTGGAATTATTTAGAAGAAATGCATACTGTATGGCAATTAAAATATATAACCATATTCCGCTAAGTATCAAAATGTTACCTATATCCCAATTTAAAAAACAACTTTTTAATATACTATTAAATAAAACTTATAATAGTGTCAAGGAATATCTAGAAGATAAGGCCCTAGGCAACTAATATTATCACCGATGCATATTAGTAAAATGTTATTTTGCTTCATGTGCCACTCATTGTTATGTTTCTAATATATTTGTTCTTTATATTCCCATGTAGTACCCGTTTACTGCACTCAATTCGCACGCCCCAAGGGGCAGAATATGTTGTAACCAACCATTTATAAACACCTGTTAATGTACCATTTTCTTGCGAATAAATGAATTATTATTATTATTCGTAAGTGTCTCTGTTACACGGCTATTCTTCTAACATTTAGTGTTAAAAGAATAACCGGACCTTTGGGAGGCTTACACGGGGATATGGATCCAACGCGCAGAGGCCCGTAGAGAGCTTTAATCTAACATGGGATGGGACACATGCAGCGGAGCCTCCACAACTGCACTACTGAGAACAGCTATAAACTAGCCGCAGCATATGTAAGACTATTGTAATATGTGGAGCCTTATTTAATTGGTTTATGGGATTGGGTGTTTGATGGACTTGTAATTTTTATGGATGAAAAATGGCACCTGCCAGTAATACTCTAATAGTATCCATCCGGATGGCAGGTGGTGACTCGCCAACTCACTGGATGGGCCCTCTCTTAACAGCCGCCCAAAGCAAACAAACTTTGCCATAGAGGCAGCCAGAGGGAAACACCGGTGCGAGTGGCTAGGGGTGTTGAGCGGTGCGGCACCGGTTTCACCATCGCGGGTCTCGTGACAACGGAGACTCGGAGCGGGTTTCCCCGTAGTTACGCCCTTGAGAATGATACTTCCACCCCCGAGCTGGTAGCTCTTGCGGATCCCTCTGGCCGGCCGACCAAGGCAAGCCAGTGTTGAGAATCCTGCGGGTGCTCTTGGAAATCCACTCCGACCAGCCAGTAAAGGCAAGCTGGAGACGAGGCCCTGACCGACTCTCTCAAAGCATTCGGGACCGCAGTGTCGCCACACACATTCAACTCGCCACAAAGCTACCCTGCGGTTGTAAGGTTTCTTTTCATCTTGTAATACATTTTTTGTTTATATTACTCGATGAAGGTGATGTTTGAAAGCTGTTATTATTATTATTACACCATTTTACGTGGAGAGCATGAAAACGGTGGCTCTCATTAGGTTAGCAGTACCCTAATTAAGCATCGCCTAATTAAGGGGTGCATAGGGTTCCCACCAAGATCTTAGGGCCCAAGCCAACCTCACCTGCAAGTGGTGCACCTGCCGATCAACGGACGAGGCTCTGGCAAACAAAATATCCCGATAAGCGGCAATAGGCTCGCTACCTATTACGTGGGATCAAAACACTGGCGAAAAGTGGGCGTTTAATATGCCTCAGCCTACCCCTTCGGGGAAACAGGCGTGAGTCTATGTATGTATGTATAATTAAGCATCATAAACCAACAACATTTTTATATACGTATTTAGACATACAAAATTAAAATCATGAAAATTTACGATATTGTAACGTGCGTTTACTTGAAGTTTTATATTATGTTCGTATACTAGTATACGACTGTATACTTGTAGTCGTATACTCGTAGTCGTATACTACGAGTATACGGACGTTACAATATCGTAAATTTTCAAACTATTTTTCATTGGGATATTTTTAACAGCGTATCAAAAATGTTATGTAACACACTAAAGTGAGTTACGCAAAAAACTTTATTATTTCACTAAAATACTGATTTGCACACTAAAATACTATTTGTACACCAAATATGATGATCTTTTTACAAAATATCATTTGATATGAAAAGTTTCGTCCGCTCGGGAAACTTATCCACTCAGAAAACTTAATAGGTTATGTTAGGTTCTCTTGTGACCCTGCTCTTAGTGGTGCAATTAGTATTTTTGGTGGAAAAATTGTATTTTTGACTAACAGTTAAATACAACCCTTTTTCATTTAACACCCTGGACGTCAAATGATACATAGTGTCAAACTTGTAACGAAATTTTATTGTGGCTAAGCGTATGCTGAGACTCGGGTGACGCCACGCAGGGTAGATCCGATTATTTAATACCTGAACATACTGACAGCTGCGTATGCTGCGGCTCAGGTGCAATGTGGACATAAGTCTGTTCTGCTCTGGCAGAAGCTGACTACCTGTATCTGCATCAACTGCACTGAGTTACAAAGTCATACGCATATCTACGTAAAAGCATACGCTTAGCCTCAAACGTCCATATCTGTAATCATTTGCAAGTTTTACAGGTATTTAGATACATACGAGTATACGGACGTGGCAATATCGTAAAAGTTACAAACTATTAATCATTTGACATCTTGGACGTCAAATGACAGATATTTTGAAACTTCTAAGACATTATAACGTCCGTATATTTATTTATTTATTTATTTAGGAAAGCTTACAGACTAATAACAACACATTTAATTAAATAAAAAAGAAGTTGCTAATTACAAGCTACCACATATAAATGCAATGTAACAAAGATTAATTACATCAGTTACTGTTGTAAGTATACCTACTTGCTCAATCATACAATAAATACAATGTTGCAGCCATGTTCCGCCATAAAAAGTAACTAAAAATGAGATTCATAATACACAAGTTAGTATAATTATATATTATTATAACAAAAAAGGCAAGAAAATAATAATGAAAAGGTACACAGGAAAAAAACCGCAATCTAGGCTATATATGCCGATCGCTGCTAAAGAAGTCACAATTTATACGTTTTTTTATTTTTGGTGAAGTTAGTGCAGAATAAGTCCAAATCTAATTTCCGTGACATTTGATTAAATGATTCGGCGCAACGTAAAAGAAAAGAGTTCCGTCTGTATTTCGTTGTAGCAAAGGGAACGTGTAAGATCGGACGTTGTCGAAAAACTAATTGATTCATTCCAAGCTTGATGTTACCCATCAACTCAAGGCAATCAATCGTGTCATTGGCTATGTTTATAATGGTTCTTCTGAGTTCCAGAAGTAAAATATGATACCGTTTACAACGCTCGTCATAGTCAATAGAATATTGATTCGCTTTAAAATCTAAGTATCGCAAAAACTTTCTTTATACACCTTCAATGCATGATATATATACCTGGTATTGAGGTTTCCATACTTGTGACGCATATGCTAGATTGCTACGTACGTACATAGGCACAGTACAAAATGTTTACTGTCTTAAGAGACCGAAAACATGAAGACATTCTTATCACAAAACCAAGTGCCTTCGACGCCGTGTTCGTAATGTGATTGATGTGCATATCGAATAAAAGCTTTGAGTCCATGATAACACCAAGGTCTTTAACGTAGTCAACTTTCCTAATAAACTTATCATGAAGTTTGTAACCCGATCCTATGGTAAGTTTTTGACGACTAAATGTTATGTAACAACACTTTGCGATATTTAACTGTAGTTTGTTAAGTGTGCAACTGTGCAGTATGCTACAAATTTATCAAGGTCGTTTTGGAGTTTCCCTACATCCGATGCATCGTTAATAATTTTGTGAATGTTCATGTCATCCGCGTATACATAGAAGTATATAAGAATTTAGGAAACAATAATTTATATCTCCAGTGAATAGAGTAAACAATAGTGGGGTCAAAAGCGAACCCTGAGGAATTCCAGATGGGATTGAACACCAACCGAGAATTGAGAATTGAGAGCGATTTTCAATGTACGAGCTGAACCAGCGGTACAAATTACCATGTATGCCGGCAGCAAAAAAAAACTGTAACAGTATTTTGTGGTCAATTCGGTCAAAACATTTTTGTTAATCTGTATAAATCATTACACACACAATCTACCTAACTAAACTTTAGATATAAAATCATGAGATAGGATTAGATTTGATGTAGTGGATCGGCCGCATAAGAACCCATGTTGCTCAGCACCAAATGATAATATAAATAATACGTTCTAGTACTTTAGAAAACAAACATAACTTTGAGATTGGACGATAATTCTCTACATTAGATTTATCACCTTTTTTAAATACTGGTGTAATGAACGCCGATTTTCATTTTAATGGAACTAAACCTTCTGTTACCGACCTATTATAAAAAGCATGCAGAGCGGTAAAACCAAACTATCGGCTAAACTTGTTATAAATAATGGAGGGATGTAATCTGCCCCACCAGATTTAGTAAGATCCAAACCTTTTAAATATTTCATAACCTTTCCAGGAGAAAAATGTATTGTACTGATGTAATTTGTGCTTCTGCTGTTACCATTTAAAGTACTATACTCAAGTAGACAAGGCATATTGTCTACTTCTGGCTCCTGAAAAGTTGATCTAAAATATATTGCGAATTAATTACTAATTTCTAGACCCATATTAGCTGATATATTCTTATTATATAGTAATAGTACAGTGTACTAGGCAGTGAGGAGGTATTTTTTCTAAGACCAAAAGGCCCTCGGGTTATTTAGGTTTGTGTATTCTACGTTAGTAATGTATTCGTCAAAACAAGTTTGTTCTAAGTCCACAGCTCGCCGGCGTAATGAAGATACCGTTAGATAGTCACTCATGTTACCATACAATTTAAACCTCCGGTGGTACTTTGACATTTTTTTTACCACTTTTATAAGGCCTGAACTATACCAACGCGGATGAGAAGTTTGCCTGATAGATTTCATAGGTATAAATTTATCTCTGAGAGAATATAATCTATCGTAAAAATGTTTAACTGACTGTTCCAACGGCTCAGTGCATAACAATAAATGTCAGTCTGTTTTATTAAGAGCAGATTTAATTGCATCGTAGTTACCCTTATGGACAAGATATTTTGAAGTTATTTTGTCTGCAAACCGATGAATTTCTACAAAACCTACCTCCACAATCAAAGGTTTATGGTGCGGGTCTACGGGGATAACCAACGAGTCATCGCACTCCGCAACGCTTAAGAAGTCAGAGATCAAGTTAATCACAACTGTTTTATTACACATTATAATAATATTACAATGTTTTACTAATAAATGCTAAAATATACTTATTAAAATATAATTGCAGGCACTTATTACGCTATAGCGGGTATTAAGTAAAAACATCTTCTTCTGCCTGCCCTGGTCTCATATTACTTGGGGTCGGCGCAGAATGTCTTTCTCTTCCATTCTCTCCAATCAGACGTCATCTCATCATTCACTCCCTTTTCATCCATGTCTCCTCTCACACAATCCATCCATCTTTTATTTGGTCTTCCTCTTGCCTTATATCCCTCAACTCTCATCTTCATCACCTTTCTAGTCACATGATTTTCATCCCTCCTCATTACATGCCCATACCAGGATAGACGATTTCCTTTCAGCTTTACTTGCACCAGGGCAACTTTAAAAACATACGAGTTTTAAATGGACACAGTCAAACACAGAGCACTTCAATCATACAAATACGAAGAGTGACAAAAGCTGGTACGGCCGGACAGTGATTAGTCATAACGGGCAATACGATGCGCAGAATTATATACACTATGTGGCTTAAATTATATCTGACTAAAAAAGTTAGTAAAATGTTTTTAATAGAAACATAACATGGCAGTATGTACATCGATAGACTTAGTTGGAATACGTGAATAGCACAGCTCGACCAATAGTATCTCGCACAAGAACATTATTAAGAGATTGTAATATAATTGACAAATAATCATACGATTCTTGCAAGGTCCATTTCTGACTTCACTATAATCACGTGCGATGAATCGGTTTTCTTTTTTTTTCTTGGCGTGCTTGAACCAGACGTAACGAAAGTCCTTATTCGCGGCTGCCTTCTTTGTTTTCGATAAAAGCAAGTGTGGGGTGATCATTGACATGTATTTCATCATCTGATTGCCCGTCAAACCTATGCGTCTTACTGTCAAAGGACTGCTTTTGGATGCTTGTCT